>JAAAKQ030020356.1:0-17797 GCA_010016005.3 Zanna intricata
CTGCTAGAATTACTATATTGTCAGCAAATCGTAGCATCTTTATCTTTTCACCTTGCACCGTTACTCCGGTGCTAAATCATAAACATTTAGTGGGTATTAATGCAATTCCAAGCATTTTAAAAGTCATTTACACTATTATTAGCATGATTACGAATTTAATTAAAGAATCTTCTAACATCAAAAAAGTATTTACCAGTTGCCTTAAGATTTTCGTTGTTATTCCCTTAAGATTCAGCACTTAATTTACAAAATTAATAGTTCATCTTCTTATTATCAGTAGTTAATAAAATACTTAAGAAAATAAACTTATAAAAAATATAAAAAACCAAAATCATAAAAAATAAATTCTTAAACATTCATGGAAAGCATAATTTATTAACAAATATTCAGCATGGGTTTGGAAAAAAAAAATGTTTATTGACACAATCGTTGATTTCTCAGTTTTTGGAAAATATTTTAAATTGCAAAGATAACAAAATTTCCGATCCCTCATGATTTCAGTAATATATTTAATTTATTTCCAAATTTTTAATGATGAAAAATGTAGTAGTAATAGTGTCAGAGGAGCTTCTTAAAATCTAACCAATGGTAATCTAATCTAATCAGTGGTAAGTAAATCTAACCAATGGAAAAAAATTAGTTGATTTTATTTTTTGATAACCGTATACATGTAAAGTACATGTAAGTTCAAAAGTGATAACCATATCCCATGTACAAGTAATTACTTCAAAATATAGAACGCGGAGTGCCGCAGGTAAATGTTCTCAGTCCGTTATTTTCTTTTATTGTTTATTAAAGACTTGCCTCAAAATTTTGAGCATTTATTGTAACCCTCTTTACAGACAACACAGCTGTGACTTTATCAAACGATAATTATTTAAAAGAAATGGAAAATTGAAAATTGTATAAAAGCAGCTAAAAAAAATGACTCATTGTATAATAATAAAAACCTATTTACTAACAATTTTATAAATTTTACTTCAAGCGCTTTCGGAATAAAATTACATCAGGAAGTTAAAAATATGCATTAAAATCTTATTAAAAATAAAACTATGCTGTCATTATTATTATCTGAATTTTATTGAGCTTACCAAGCCCATTAAATTTCAACTAAACTATTAATTGAGGTTGGCCTCTCCAAAAAAATGAATACGTCTGTCACTTTGTAGAAGAGGAACGGGCAATTATTCCACTTCTAAATTTACCTAAAATGCCAAGCAATATTTTCAAAAAAAAAATACTTTCGTTTTTTTTTACCTTGTATCTCTTTTATTTTACTAATCAATGATTTAAACAATTAGTAAAAGGTTCATTATTTCTTTCTTAGCATTTTATTTATTTTTATATCACAGTATCTTGTCAATATTTTTTGGTAATCAAAAATTTAAATCATTAAAATATAGAGTAAAACAAGCGGAAAAGCAAATTAATTTTTTAAATAAATTTTAATTTACAGAAAAATAATACATAACATCCGTTGAGACAACTAATTAGATTTACGTACAACTATTCAATATTTAACTACCTAAACATATAGAAATCCATATCAGCATCTATATTAAACTACGATGAAGTTACAACATATATCATATAACCTTATATGTTGTAACATATAACTTAAATTATAGGTTATAACATATAACTTAAATACTACGATTACTTAAATATTTTTAAAATTATTACTTATATTTTGTAAATCACTGTCCGCTACCTATTCGAGCTTACCTATTTATCCTCATAGTTTTTATTGTAGAACAGTAATGAATGTAAAATTTATTCATTTCAATTTAAAAATAAAAAAAAATTTTCGAGTATTTTATCGTATTCATTACATTTAAAATTCAATGAAACAAGTGGCTTCACTGTTAATTATACCAAATATGAGTGGTCAACAACTTGGTGGTCTCAATTTCAGAGTTTACAGATGAGCGGCCAGGCAAACAGCTCGACATGGCATGTTACAGTGGCTGTAACCAAAATGTTACGCGGTAAATCTCGAGGGCATTTACATCAATTAAACCGGCCAGAATAACACACTGGGCGGAATCAATTTACACAATCCCGTTATGATGACTTACCGTCTGACGAACACAGATTGTCAGCGCCATTTGCATTGTGTAACAAAAGCCACTATCCATCTATTCTATATTAACTCTAGTTATGACACAGTTACCGGTTGCTATGTTATTCTAGCTTTGTAGTAAAATCTCTTCATCCTGTTACATGAATAATGTAAGTTCGGATAATAATAAGAAATATCATAATACTGTACTGAATCACAATTACAAATAGTTTTGTATGAAATCTCTTGGTACGTTATATTTATCGCATGAGTTGATTAATTTTTCATTAAAACACTTTCACATCAATAGTTGATTATTTAATTACAATTTTATTAATGAAGTTTTTAGTTCATACTTTATTGTATTTTTCATAGTTAGCGACATAATTATTTAATTTAGAAACAGGTAATACATTCGATGACTGTACAAACATTGCTAGTTAATTATGTTTTTATATAATTATCCTACGTAAAAACTGATATACTGTTTTCAGTTATTTGCAATATAATTTTAAAAAAATTTAATTTAATTAACCTAATTTACTGAAAATTTACGTAAACCTTTCCTCTGATTTTATAACATTGTATTATGCAGTTAATAACACCTTAAATCAAATTTATTGTATTTGTTTAGTAAGTTTATCGTATTTTTAGTATTATTTATTTTAAAATAAATTTAAATTGATTCTTTTCTTTTAGTACCGTTATACTGGAGTAGAAGGTTTAAATTATTTTCGTTATTTTAGAATTGAAGATAATATATTTGTTTTTTAGAGATAGAATCATAATTTCAAACATGTTTATAGAAAAACCAATTAAATAATTTTAAAAGATTTTCACAAGAAGATAAACTTTTTGTTGTTTTATTTTGTATAATATTTTTTGAATAATTATTCTGCATGCTTTTTTTTGCGCAAGACAAATAAAAACCATAATTTAAATGAGGAAACTAAAACAGGTATATTTAAAAAAAAAATAATTTATCTAATATTAAAGTATATTTTTTGTTTATAGAAATTAAAATTATTTTAACCATAATTTTATGAAATAATTAATAGTAACCAGAAAACCCACACAAGAACATCAAGTTTACAGTCATTTACCAAGAGACTCACTACATAACCGCGTATGAAATATACACAAATACAAAGTCAACCTAACCTCAAACTGAGATCACGTTGCCTGTAACCGAACTTGAATTGTCTGTAACTGAAGAAGAACTCAACCAATTTTCTTCAAATTTTCTCATCCTCAACGTAAGACACATTACTTCAGCATACCTAAATTTCAATGAAATACATCGAAAAGTTTCCGAGGTTTTTGAGAAAAAAAAATGTTATACATAAAATTTTATACAGTCCCCCCCCCTCCCACTCACTATCTCAATATATATATATATATATATATATATATATGTGTGTGTACAAGAGAAATTACATTTTAAGTGAATGGTATTTACGTACTCCTCATGCTTCAAAACGTAAAGAAAATTGAATTATACACCGAAAGAAATACTTAGTATCTTTTCTTCAAAAAAATCAATGAATAAATAATCAGAATATACTGAATAGTACATAAGAAATCGCAATTTATTTGATACATATTTTAAATTCATGACTCGTTACAACAAGTTTTTTTTTCGTACATTGAGACCACATGTAATTTGTTACATTTTTTTATCTCCGAGGCAAGACGGGTTATCAGTATAGGAAAACAATAATAGAACTGTGATCAAGGAAACAAATCTCGAGTATCTGATAGTATTAAAATACAACTAGTCCGATAATACCTTGAATCTATCAACCTTTCTCATACAATGATATGAAAAAAAAAACACGGTAAATTCAAATAGAAAATTTTATATAATATTTTTTCATAATTACTTATATATGAGTAATATCAAATGTAGGCTAGAATAAAATTACATATACGAATTACACATAAAATGTATTGAAGAAATAGTGCTTTTTTAGTTAAAATGTGAAAACTTAGCGACTGTATTTATTTGAAAAAATAAACTACATTTTAAATATGTAATTTTAATTAATCAACAAGTTTTTTTTTTTTAATATTCTGAAGTTTATTTGATCTACTTTCATTTTCTTATCCTTTATTAGTAAAATGATAACGTAAAATTCCATTTTTGCTTCTTCAGGCCACTTTTTATTATTTAATAAAATATTTGTTTGAGTAAAAGTAGATGACAAAGAGATAAAATTAAAATTATATAAAATTTTTAAGAAAGAAAATGTAATGTAGACTATTAAAACTGAGGTACTGGGAAACTCGAATCCACTGGCGTTACACTGGTACCATCAATTTTTTAAAAATTATTTTTAATAATAGAAGCGTTATAATACATATTTGTATTCTGTCGATAAAAAATATTTGATTATTGTTGATGCTGTGTCTAACTTAGCGAGAAGCTATATTATCAGTAAAGTTCAGCCAGCTACTCAAATGTGTTTTCATAATAATCTTTGGTACAACATTCCTATCTGGCAATGTTGTCTATATAACTATGTAACTGTCATGGAAATTGATCCATTGTAATTGAAACTGGAGAATTGTCTCGATCAGATGCAGTAGACACATGTTTGTATAACTACTGTTATGTGTCCAATTAAGGTGGGTTTTCTTATCAAAATTTTTTATAATATACATCATAAAATTCACTTAAAAGCCTTGAAAAAGAGCTTCGTCAGCTTGTGAATGCAACGAGATGTATGTGTTATATTTACAGCTTACAACAACCAAATTTATTTATATCTCGTTTCTACTCATATTTTATTCTTCCTGATTAAAATGATCTTCTGAAGTGGAGGTAGTTCTTGATGGTAAATCTTTTATATAAGAATATGTAAAACGTAATCGCTTGGCTATAATTAGAAGTAATGGGCTAAGAATATTGGTAACATCAGGGGAGATTTATTTACATAGGTTGTCAAAAAATTAATTTTATAAAATAACTATGAAAACCTGTATTGATGACATTATAAGTTACAAAGAATAGCAATATGAACTTTTTATAAATCAACTCAGTCAAAAGTACCGCATACGCTAATTTATGCAACCACTGTTTACTTTTCATTGGCAGAGTATATTATGTGTATTAAGAAGATTCTTTAATTAAAACTAATTTGATGAAAATTTGTACAAAGTCATTATTAACCAGTTTTCAAACAAAAAAAGAGTTACGACTTTACGTTAGTAAACTTTGAAAACATATACTCATTTTGTTTGAACGTGAAAATTAATTGCTTATTTCCACTAAAAGATGTAATCTGGTTAAATATTACTCAAAAAATTTTACCTTAATTATTGTATGTTCCTAACTAAGCATAAACAACAAATATTATCATTGTTATTTTATAGATTTTTCATAAAAAAATTAGTGCAGTAAAGAAAATATATTGCCAGTTATTCTACTGTAAATATTATTTATTGCAATGTTAATGATTTTTTTATCCAAAATAAAGGTAGGAAATAATGTGTAGATTACCGTTAGTAATTTGTTATTTTATTTATGAAAAGATCTAACTGCCCGTCCATATATCTTGTCTAGTGATGATATTTAAAAGGAACGAAGAATCTCTTTTATGTGACAGGAAAGGAGTCAATGGTAATGGTGGTATTTAAGCCATTAGCAATGCTTCGGCGACACTAACAATTCCGGCTGAGAGAGTAGATGCGCACGCATTCAACTGAATTCATAAATCATATTTTATCGCCGAACCCTCATTGCATTAGTAATATTCTCTCTACATGCAATAAAATAACATTGAAGGCGTTCAGAGGCGGTGAAACTACCCCAGTAGTAGGCAGCAAGCATTGAATGTATTTGGTGTTTTATCGCCCGCCAACTCATTCTCTACCACCCTTAACACTGTCCTCCCCACTGTCCACACAAGCCATACCCTACTTCCTTTCACCTCTCCGACTTCCAATGCTTTTATTTCATGATATTTATACCTTTCTCTGGCACCATTTAAAACAATAAAGTAACATCACGAGCTTTAACGTCGTTATAACAGAAGCAAATAAATTACAAAGATACAATCCCAGAAGCATACAGTGAGAATATAAACGGTGTCTCAATATGTCTAGGGACCACATGTGTATAATTAATGTAATGGGATATTCCATACAATATGTTCTCGTAAAGGTAGACGAACTTCATGCCTACTTCTTTTTAATAAATTTGTATTTACATTTCAAAGATTTTTATTCATAACACAGTCATTGTTAAATAAGAAAATTTAAGATTTTAAAGCTCTTATACAACATTATCATAAAACTGATTTTTTTTTTAATTGTAACCATGAAATCTTTGTCGTTTTAATGGATTTACGTTTTCGTCATCTATAGCTTCATTAGTCACCAAAAGTACGCAATGAATTCCACCTGCGTTATTAACTAAATGTGGAGGATCTAAAAGAATCGATTCAATCGAATGTGGATTTAACTAATGACATTTTATTTTAATTCACATTCTTCTATTTTTATGTTGCAATTTCAGAATAATAGTACAATCTTTTAGTGGCAACTCTTCAGCAAATTTATTACCATAACGTCTATTGCTGTACCCGGATATCCGAATGGGGAGAGATTTACTTCAGGAAAACTTACTTTTGCTGTGAATTTAACAGTGATAGCTAGCTAAAACACTTCCAATTATGTTATTAGGAATTTTTGTAATTAAGCTTCAAAAAATTCGATTTAAAAGAACACTAAATATAGAGAAGAACTCGAGAACTATTGAGTTCTGGAGTAAGCTCATTTTTAAAAATATTCCAATGTTTTTCATTCAGAAATCATTATTGCTTTTACCTTTGCAAACGGGATATGATCACTGCGGACATAATCTGCAACTTTTGTAATTTATTCTGCATATGTAGTATATATTTATTAGATGTAAACATTCAACACTCTGTACTAATGTTCCCTTATGTGATGATAAATGGCATGTATTACTCATTTATTTACATTTGGATTTGCTCTCTTTTGCTGATCTTATGGGACTTTTTCTTAGACTTATTATTAACGTTATGGTCTGCAAATTTAGTGATGCATATATATTTATATATATATATATATATATATATATATATATATATATATGATGTCTTGTTAAATACTTTTATGGCGTACGTTTGTCTACTATAATTTATATTAATGTAGATTTCTTCTCTTTTCTTGATGTAGATATATCTTTTACTTGTATTATATTATCTATATGTTTAATGAATTATTTGAATATGACAACTGGCGTTATTCCTTACGAATGTGCTCTTTAATAATTATTGAATATACTACTATATTGCTTTACGTATTTTGTATGTTAATATTCTTATGTATATATGGTTTATAACAGTGTGTATGGGTGTATTACTTTCCTTATTGATGAAATGCTTGTTTAAGCTGTTCCAGGAAAGGTGGTAAGCCAGGGGAGGAGTTTACTCGGTAGTGTGTACAAATACATACGCTCAGATCAACATCTATCGGCACCTGTAAGCAACTTCGACACTGCCCAGGCTTGCCTAGGCGTCTGTAAAATGGATTCACTACCTCTACAAAAAAAAAAAAAAAATGTCTTTCATTCAAGATGTTCGTGATCATTTTTTTATTTTACAATCAATCTTTTGTGTGATATATATTTCTCAGTTGACTGGAAAAATAAACAGCATTATTGCTCTATCTGCTGAGAATTTTTGAGCATTTTCTATCCCCTTTTGTTGATAAATAACTCATTCCCTAGTGAATTTTAAAAATTATTTTTCTGAAAATATTTTCATAAATTTATACATGTTTTAGATTTCTTAAGATATGTTTACACAAAAATTTATACCATAATGATAAATTTTAATAAGTAAATATTTTCTTAAATACAGAACCTTAAAGAACTTATTTTTTAAGTATACAATTTGAGTGGAAAGAACAATTCCAGAAGAAAAATAATAATAATAATAAGGGTTTTAAGTTACTAAATTTGTATAAGTTTTAATATATAATATTATTCTTTTAATAATTATATAATATAATACACTATTAAATAATATGCAAACAAAATTATTATTATTTTGAAGCTTAATATGTAAAAATTCTACGAGAAAATTATTAACATAAATATAAAGAAAGAGATTTTTTGAATATAAAAATCGTTATAGTAAATATAACAAGCTATAAAAAAATAAAGATATTGTATTCTTAAATATGGCCAGGAAGAATGGCTAGCGACCTCGGGATTACAAAAGAATGAGACTTTAAAAATTATAAAGAAAAAAAAATGTTTGTATTGGTCACATTCATCCTATCTTCTTTACAGAAATTTGTACTTGCTTTTTTGTCAATAAAATAATTTGAAAATTCACTGATATTTTTTCTCGATTTCAAAAGAACATATCTATGATAAATATTCATTATAAAATTGTGTTATTAACAGAGGAAACTATACAAGTTTCAGTACCAAAAATCTACACAAGAATCTAATAAAGAAAGAATCAACGTTAAGGAAAATGGCTGAATTTTGAGAAAGGAATAATTTATAAAACAAGGATTCGTGAAATAAAACAACTATAGGGTTATATCTCATCAAAATTAGATGATTTGGACGTTCTATCTCCAAAATTATTATCGTACATTGAATTAAGTAGTTTTTATACCCAAAAGGAAGCTACAAGAATTTTCAATGTAATGGATGCTAATCTTATCAATAATTTTTCAAAGGGTTACCTAATCTTTAGCCGGAATTTATACAATAATAATATATTTTTTAAGTTAAAATGTTAAAATATATGTAAACGATGTTTTTTGTTTAAGTAGGAAAAGGCAACTAAGTCTTAGTTATGATTTCTTAAGAAAAAATAATTTTCAATCCAAATATATACCTATTATTGAATTTAAAACCTATCTATATTATCACTGAAATTATAACGATTAGTAAAGATAATTATAAAATTTTATCTGTATTATCAAAATACGACATACAATAAATTAAATTTTTTTTTTAATAACAGATAATTAGCTTATATTTACAAATTTTATGGCATATTTAAAAGAAAGAAACTCTTATTTTGTAATAAATTGGAGTTAAATGTGAGGGAATGTTTTGTAAATTGTTATATTGAGAATGTATTTTGTTATGAAGTTAAAACACAGATAAAAATTAAAACGAAAAAATAAAGGCAGGAAGAATATAAAATATGGGAAATTAACAAAGAGAATGAGAAATGAAGACGTAATGAGAGATTTAATGAGAATAAAAATATAATTATAATAAAAAATATAATCGGCTTTTATATATCTTGAGAGAAGAAAAATTGATTAAAATATTTCTAGAAAAATTAGGTGAATGGGTCAGAAAAAATTAATAATTTTGAACGATCTAAAAATAAATGAGAGGATTATGTAATCGAGTTTTAGCTGGAAACTGAAGAAAATTGAGACAAATATAACACAAGGCAAATATGATATATACATTGAACACACTTCAAATCTCTAATATATATATATAAAATATATTCTTTTAAGTCACGTTTTACCTCATTTAATCATTTACGAAATGTAACAAAATATACATTTTTTTTTTCAACATACTCCATTTAAATTAAATATAATGTTAGGGCTTTTACTATAAACTATTATCCATACTCAACTAAATGAACTGAATGTATACGAAAAATTTTTTTAACGTACTTGTTTAGCTGATGTTATTTTAAGAACTAATGCTTGAAAATATATTTCATCCCTTTACTTTAATATTTTATAACTAAAATATATTTTCACTTCATTTTTCCTGTATAAAGTTTATAAATGAAAGCCGTAATATAATCTGATAACCAGAAAGAGAGTTCGGAAAGATTTTAAAAATAAACAATACCGAGTTTTTCCTCGATTTTTTCAGTAGGAAAACTTAACCGCAAGTGTCCAATTATTATCGTGGTTACCGAAGAACAAGATAGAAAAAAGGGAGGGTGGAATAGTAGAGACGAGTGTTCACCCTTGTCCTTAGAGGAGAAGAGGACAAAGTTTGAAGGACTCTTAGATAGGACTTCAATTCCGTCTACTTCGTTTTCTACCTTTCCTACCCTTAAAGCTTAACTCAAACCGTGCAAAAGAAGGAAAACAGGGAGAAGATGAGACAATCTGTTCCATTAAAAAGAAAAACAAGGAACTTTCGAAAGAGGAGAAATACTATCAGATGTAATAATCATGATATTTTTTTTTTATTTATAACAATTTTATTGAAATTATCTTTTCAGTTTTTGATTTTGTTTTTCATTTTCATGGTAGAAAATATAGTAATAATAATAACATATATTTATATAACCCATTTCAAATATCACATCAATTTTGAAAATTAAAAATCAAAATAATATTATTTTATTAATCATCCGCTCAAAACCCATCGGCAGTATCAGAATTGGTTGAATATTTCATATCTGTGGCCTAAAACATCCTGTTTTCAAAGATGGAAGCTGTCAAAAGAATAGAAGAAAGAAATAAAAAAATATGCCTAAGGGGAAAAATTTTTTTTTCTTTTGTCGATGAGTTGCAAAGGAATGCATTTACACACGCCACCATGGGGTCTTCATGGGGTGTGTCGGTTACAGAACCGGGGACACTAATTGTCCCAAGCTAGCTCATCTAGCAAACTAAACGGCCTTGCTGAGCGGCTAAGCAGTATAACCTGCCCCCTACCGACTAAACCTTCCTCACCGTTTTCCTCCTCCCCGAGATCAGACCCACAATTAAGCTTTACACAGCCTCAGGAAGATACCTTTGGGTTCAGAGGATCCAGAGTACCCATGCATCATCGTCGCCACCCATCCAGAAACCGAGGCAAAAAATTATATGACATAACATGATCTACGTAATATAATACGTTTAATGTCAAGAGAACTCTTCGCATTGGAATAGATTACAATTAATATAATTTAAATTATAACGTTTTAATTATCAAAAATTTTAAAAATAATCTGTAGAGTTTTCAAGAAAGAATGTACAAGTAAGGAGGTACATCTGAAATTAAATCTCTTAATCTGAGTCAGAGGGATACAATATGTTTTTATATAATGTAATTGGGCTTGAACAAGGATATAAAGAGCGTATCACGAAGTTCTCCTGAGATTTTCATAACCAATTCTACTCGTGAAAATAATGGAAGAAGTTCATTTAAATAAGTGTACTAAAATGCTTCGTTTGCGAGTTACGACTACTGAAATGTTTCGCTCGGATTTCAGCTACCCTGGTGAGATGAGGACGTACTGAAATTTTTACCATGTTAAATAAGGGGCAAAGTTAATGATCCCTATTGGTTTTTTACCTGAAAATTTAATAAAATGAAGTCGAGAAACGTATTTGCAATATTTTTGAGAAATGTGGAGTAAAACCCCTGTTTTTTATATTGGCCGTACAATAAGTTTGTTAAATAGATAATAAACACATAAAACTTTTAAACCAAACTTGAAGAATTTATTTCTGAATAAAATGGTTAAAAATTAGTGGAATAAAATAAAGAAAAAGCTGGAAATTTGTTTTTAGAAATACACCATTACTTGTCAGGAAAGTACTTATACAATGTAAAAAAAAATTTGGTGATGTAAAAAATTTGTAAAAATAAAAATTACTGTTAAAAATGTCAACTTTTTTATTATTTTTTAACTGTTGATTGGCAAGACAGTTATGTTGCATTGGGTTAAGAAAGGCAAAAGGCACGAAAATGGGCACATGACCATTTTTTATAGGCACATGACTCAATTTTTATACGCCCGAATAAATATAAATTATTTTAAGATAAGTCCAATTGTTGCTATGATTAAATATTTCTTAATCGAGGGAATAGAAAAAAATAACGTGAGTTATCTAAGAATCTCAAAACTATAACACCCTACGTACGGTTTTGTTATTCTGCTCCTTGAAAACAAGATATTATTCTGGAAAAAAAAAAAAAATCGAATGTGATGTTATTTCGTGTTATGTAAATAAAAGGGCAGCTACAGAATAAAAAGTAGCTGAAACACGAGACAATAAATTATGTTCTTTTTTACAGAAGTAACACTTTTTAAAAAGAACTCTTTAAATAGTACACGATTTTTACTACAATTACTATCGTTTATTATTTTTATTATAGTTCTACAGGAGCACAAGTTTTAAGCTTTTACCATTAAATTTTTTGCTTAGCGCCAGATGATAAAATGATGGGCTTATTTTTAATTTGGATGAAAGGTTAGGTAATCCATGGGCCTAAAATGTATGGAATTATTTTTTCCCTTTATTCTTAGAAAGGTACCCTTAATAACAACACTTTCTAAATAGTAGTACTGTTTCAAATTGTTGTAGCCGAGGTACTGTATCATTATGGCTTAAACTCCTTTAATACTGTTTATTATGACATTTTCTTTTTTTATTCTGATAATATTTGTTATTTTTGCTTGAAATAAAATGTGAGAAAAAATATTTATAATACTGCGACATTTCAATTTTTTACATATAATAATTATTGGGGAGTTTCAGATAGTTAAATATTCATTCTTACAAAATTTAGGGATTTTATCCGTTTACGATACTCAAAGAAATAGACATCAAATAATGGTCGGCATATTTTTTCTTATAACACATTTTTTAAAATTTATTCAAGGGGTTAGCAAATTGTTGAAAATAAACTTTTTTTGGTAGATTGCCCAGGACAAAAAACAAAGGAAGTCCATCTCTTATTATAATAATTGAGATATTTTGTAATAGTTATGCGTAAACACAAATGTATTTCTTTCTTCAAATGTGAACCTTATAAAAAATGTTTTTTATGATCAATAAAACTAACTACAAAACCTTATTATGAGAAAAAATATGACGGGAACATTTTTAACAGTATAAAAAATGCGTAACCTGACTGGGATTTGTATCCGGAACATAAAATGTTACTTTTTATCACTGATAATCTACTGTTTTACCGACTGCCCTACATTTTTTGTTGCGAAATCGATAACAAATTCTAATTATTTCTCTTTGATAGTCAATTCTTTAACCACTGTAATCATTTCATGATAATTTATACACAATTCCAAAACGATATTTTCCTATATTCATTTAATTCTAATTTTAAAATTAAATAGAAAGGGAATATAAGGAAACCGTTATAAAAAAAAAAATTACCAACATACTGTTAGATTAGAAATACCGTTTTGTCGGCCTCCTTGGCGCGAGTGATAATGTCTTGGCCTTTCATCCAGAAGTCAAAGGTTCGGATCGCGGTCAGGCATGCCATTTTTCACACACGCTACAATTCATTCATCTCATTCTCTGAAGATATACCCTAACGGTGGTTCCGGAGGTTAAAAAAAAGAAATATCGTTATCCGGTATTTACAATTACTCCTAAATGATTTATATAAAATTAAGGAAGTTATTGCTTATAATACTACAAAACATCAAACATTCTTAAATAAATGTTTTATTCTTTTTTTAAAAATAAAAAAAAACAAATTTTTTAATTAAAATTTCCAATAGTTTTGCAACGAAAAAAAATAACAATATATTTATTTAATGAATTATTAAAGACAAGAGATGACGTAAATTGTAAATAATATCATATGTGTTCTGATATGTAGATAGTCAAACAACCAGAGGTAACTTTATATAACACACCTATAAGTTAATGCAAATCTGATACCATATGATATCTAAAATTGTTGTAATTCTGCGTGTCTGTTTCTACGACTATTTAAACAGCCAACATCAGTTTCCTCTATTTATCTAACAACCGGTAAATCAATTTAAAATGAGATTCCACATTTGCGTAATTCAACTTTGTTAAAGGCAGGATGTGAAACAGCTCTTGCTCTTCTGGTAATGAGGAAGTAGAAAATTTTAGTAAAAAATTAAATTCAAAAAAATAATTGTTAAAATGCATTAATCAATTATGATAAGTAGTTGAAGATGACGCAATTTTATCGAAAAGTACTTTCAATATTAATTATTAATAATAATTATAAAAAAAAAAAATGAAACAAAAATAAAAATATCGTTCGTATAATAAGAAAAGATAATATTCTTTCTTTATCCCCGCAGTAGAAAAAAGTCTTAATCTTTATTAAAAGGAAAAACCAGCTGGTTTTTCATAAGAGCATTATAATTCAATCCAACTTTTAAAACTTTTCTAAAAAAATTATAAAATGCATAATGAATCTCGACTTAACTTTACAATCCTTTTGGTATTATTTTATAACTTTATGCAAAATCAAACCAACATAACGTAATAAGTCATCATTTAATAATCATAATAAAAAAAAACAATTTTACAAAATTTCTTTTTGAATATTTATACTTAAGTTTTATTTATGTAGGACCCCAAAACGAATTTTCTTATTCATATATTGATACCATCTGTGTCTTCATAAAACTTTTGCTTAATTTCTTCTAAGAAGATAAGTCAATTATGACACTTTTTTTTGTTTAACCTCCGGAACCACAATTAAGTATATCTTCAAAGGGATGAGATAAATGAATTGTAGCGTGTGTGAAAAATGCCATGCCTGATCGGGATTCGAACCTGGTCCTCCAGATGAAAGGAAGAGACGCTACCACTAGACCATGGAGGCCGGCCAATTATTATACTTAGATTAACATAGGTGTTCGTTAAATAATCGTCGTAGTGTTAATTTAAACAGCTGTACTGTAGGAACGCAATTTTTGTTTGTGTTGTATGTTTCTTCTTCTGTTTAGATAGCCGTCCTAAAAACAAAACCGTATTGTTGCCTACGATTATGAAGTTTTCTCTCTCTTTATCTGTTTAACTTCCGGAACTATCGAAAGGTATTACTTCAGAGGATGAATGAGGATGATGTTTATGAATGTGAATGAAGTATTGTCTTGTACAATCTCAGGTCGACCACTCCTGAGAAGTGTGATTAATTGAAACCCAACCACCAAAGAACACCGGTATCGACGATATAGTATTCAAATCCGAGTATGAAGTTATTCTTTATTTTTTTGTAGTAGACTAAAAGTTGTGTATCTAACCTTAATTTTGTTATAAACGTGATTTCTATTGTTATTATTGCAGATGAATCTTATTCACCTGCAATTTATACTAAACAATAGGTTTCTGCGGTACATTGATCTGTATGAATGTAAATTAAATGTAGTGTTACACAGTTCATTCCTGAGATATGTGGTTAATTGTGATATCCAACCACCAAAGAACACTGGTATCTACTATTCAGTATTCAAATCCGTATAAAAGTAACTGCTTTACTAGGATATGAACCTTCGAACTCTCGACTTCCAAATCAGCAAATTTGTAATGACGAGTTCACCACTACACTTACCCGCTGGGCTGCATTCACTATACTGTAATTTTGTAAATGAATATGTATTATTATTTTACGAAAAATTAATATACCAACATTTAAAATAATTAAATACTAAGGGGTTTTTGGCGCTTTTGAATATAGATACTCGTAGTTCTACATTAAATTTTATTTTATATAGTTTTGATTATACGAATGTTATTACATTCTTTAAAAATATTTTTTGATTTTTAACTTAAAAAATAAAAAACAAATCAGCAGCAAAAAAAATAAGATTAAAAATTATTCGTTTTAAAAATAATTGTCAATGTAGCGGGGAAGTGGTATTATCTGCCTTTATTTCAAGAGATTTTAGGTTCTCGGCCAGGAATGGATTTTTTTCACTTGATACAAAAAATTCATTTCATTATCATCTGTAGCTGTTATAGGGTGCCAATAAGAATAAAATGGAATATATGATATGTAAATTGTTGTTTTGATTTCTCTGTTTTAAGTCATTTTTAAAAATTCTACACTATTCATTGATCAAGGGAACAGACTGTAAGTATTTAATTCTGTCAAAAATGAATAATTTTAATATAGACTTAATATTCACGCCTTTCATCTATAGTTTCGGCTTTTCTGAAGTCACGAGTTCGAATTCCGGTCAGGTATGGCATTTTCACAAGCTATAAAACTGCCATTTCATCTTGAAGCAATACGTAACTGTATTTCTGGATGCTACAAAAAAAAAATATTGACGAAATTTTTTGTTGAAGAATATTTCGTAATGTTACGACACGTGTTTCCCTGTATACCTTATTGGGATCTAAAAAAAGTGAATAAGTTAAATCTTGAGATGAGGACAAAGAGAAAGAGGGAATAATAGTAGATTAGTTTTTGGAATGTGAAAAACAGTAACTATACTAATATTTAAGCCTGTTTTCCATGAAATGTAAATAGATAAAACGTTCACATTTTATTAAACTTTTAGATTTTATTAATTCCATAATAAACATAGACAAATTTATTCTCTACTGAAATATTTGTTATTATTATTTATTAATGACAGAATGAATTCTATTGTGAAAAACTTTGAACGTTAATACTTAAAAACAATTATATTTCATAAATGAATACATTCATGGTTATAAATACATAAATATTTTATAAAATTTATAAACAGAAATTCTGGTATTAAACTTAATCAGATATCAGAATACACAGAATACAGTAAAAAATAATTACGTATATTACATTTTGAGAATTGATATAAAAATAAGTATAGTTAGGGAAAATTATTATTTAATAAAATATTAAATCCATTTTTAATTAATTGTACGCTAGCATTCATTTATTTATATTTTTAGAAAATAAATAATAATCAATGTTAAACGATAAATCAAATAATCCATTAAAAAAAGTTAAACAATAATAATAATTAATTTTCAAAATAATTAAACAATCTGTGGTATGAATACATTAATATATTTCTAACAATAATGTGTATATATATATATATATATATGTACTTAAAAAAATGTTTATTATAATTTCAGCTTCAATCTCAATAAGCAGAAAAAGAGAAATTAATTTAAAACTATTGAAGTAAAGCAAACAATAAAATTAAAATATGTGGGTCAAAAATAAATGAGCAAAACAGATTGTCTATACTAAAGAATATTGTGTGAAAATACTTCAACAGAGAAGTTGTTAAAAACAAAAGGACAAACGTTAATCATTAATTTATCCACTTCTATTCTTATTTCTTTAAAACTGAAATAAGAAAATAATTTCTTATGGTGGAACAAGTAAGATTTTAATAATAATCATAAAAATATGTCAAGAAAAATAATTTTCAATCTTCAAATTTTTTTTAACTTCATAGTTAAAAAGTTTTTAGAAAGATAAAATATCAACAAGTAAAAAGTATTTTTTTAAATTTTAAATGTTAGATATTTTTAATACTTAATTTGTATATGATTTTCTGAAATAAAATTTTTGTTAAACTTGCATGTTATCGTATATTTTTGAACATTTTTCCATAAATTGTAAATTTTAAAAATCCTCATAAATTATATAAATATTATATAATAATAAATAAAAAATAATAAATAATAATATTATAATTATAATATTACATAAATATTATTTTACATGTCAAGATCGAAAATCCTAAGATGGTAAATTTTTACGTACACCAGACCAATTTATAAATATGAATATATATGTTTTCGTATTTCCTAAATTTTCTCTGCATGCTAGTTTCATTTTAATCTAAAATTTATATAATGTAATCTCTGTTTATCTGTTTAGCCTCCGAAACTACCTTAAGGTATTGCTTCAGAGGATGAATGAGGATGATGTATGTGAATGTGAATGAAGTGTAGTGTTGTACAATCTCAGGTCGACCACTCCTGAGAAGTGTGGTTAATTGAAACCCAACC
>JAAAKQ030020367.1:0-17797 GCA_010016005.3 Zanna intricata
AAATGAAACGACTGGCACTAGATAGGGAATCTTGGAGAACTGCATCAAACCAGTCAAATAACTGAAGACAAAAAAAACAACAAAAACAACTCAAGATAAAAAAACCAAAAATGTTTTATGTGTTTGAACAATTAGAGCCTAGGAAAGAAATGTTTCAAGAAGAATTTTTAGAATAAACTTAAATAGAAAAATAGTTATTTTAAAACACTTTTTGAGAAAACAAATTAAAAGAGCCTGGAGCAAAGAAAGAATAAGTGAAAAATCTTCAACTTTCTACAATTTTACATGTAAACAAAATGAAATCATTTTATTTGAAAAAATCATTTATTGTAAAAATTTTACTAACATTTACAAGAAGACTTGTAAAGAAAATAAATTAACAAGATAGTTGCATTTTTTTTCATTTAAAAGTTTTTTCATTCATGGATCTATGTTAAAATCACAAAAGTAAATTGTGATAAAAGATGATTCCTGTATCTAGTTTCTAGCACAACCCCAGATGAAAAACCCTTTTTACAAAGATAAGATATAACGAAAGGGATTAACACTAATATTATTATATAATTATTAATAATGGAATTCAATGCTTCTGTGACTAAATTTCCACGTTCACTTTGATTAGCAAGCCAAAATGTATCTAAATCTTTAGATGTGAATTGTTGTTGTAATATTTAATCAGATATTTTGATGAGCTGGTCATGAATTTCAAATGGTAAATTAGCAGCTGCAACAGTGTTTTCACTAAATGGATTTAGTATCCACCTCTTCAAGAAATATTTTTATTTTCCAGAAAATACTCCACCAACTGAAGTTTTAGCTTAGACAAATGCATCTTCATGCTATCCTAACTGTAGTAAATAATAGTATCTTTTCATCTAACTTTGTCTTAATATAACTGGAAGTTAGTGGAAACACATCAAAATAGGTTTGCTTTGAAGTTAAATAATTCAGATATGACACTTCTTAATGAAAGCATGAACTTTGTCTGTCATTAATAAATTTTTAATATTAATCACATCCTTCTAAATTCATTCAAGTCGTTTTAATGTAAAAATACATCAGCTAAGATGTATTTTACTTGATGTATGTTTTAATGCAAAAATACATCAGCTAAGATGTATTTTTGCATTAAAACCTTTATACACTTTTCCCTTATGATAACCATCTGACTTCTGCATGGAAAAGAAGAAATTTTTTTATTTTTGCCTATTTCATTGTATAGCTTAGCAAACAGCCTATTCTGTAATGATTGACTTTTAATAAAATTAACTAATTTTACAGCTTTACAAAGAATCTGCTTGAAATTTTCTGGAATATTTTTTCTGGCAAGAGCGTGTCTGTGAAAGAAGCAGTGCATCCATTCCATCCTTGGTATAAGATGATTTTTTAATTTTAATTTCTTTTAATTTTTTCAAAAATCCACTCTTCTTTCCTGTTATTGCCTTTCATCCATCACTAGATACTGCAACAGATTTTGTTCAGTCGATATTTTAATTTTTAATAGCTTCATAAAAACATCAAAAAGACATTGCTTTGTTGCAAGACCATGTACTGATTTGTAAAACAATATATTTTCTTTGATTGATCTGTCCCTATCACATTCATATCTCACAAAACATAAGAACTGAGAAATGTTTGTCACATCTGTTGAATCATCAAATTAAATACAAAAAATTCACTTGAATTCACTTGTTGAATTATTTGATCGTAAATATCAGCAGCCATGTTATCAATTTTCCTTGGTACTGTGTCGTTAGAAAGCAAAATATTTTTCAATTTTTCTGCTTCTTCCCTGCCTATTAAATATCTAATTTTCTTTTTAAAAAAGTCCAAGTGTTTGGCCTTATGATCCAGATGTTTAGTTTCCAAGCGTCAAATTAATTCTGATGGCTTCATGCTTTCACTGAAGAAAGCAAACAATGCACTGTGGCTTTCCTTCCAGTGAATAAAACCATAATTTATATAATTGTCATTGTACAATCTTGCCTTTTCACCAGTCAATTCACCAGTTACAGTTGGCTCACTTCATTTTTTCATAGATTTATCCATTTTGCATAAGAATCTCAATTGAAAAAAAAACTTTTACACCATTTGACCGCATACTAAAAAACTGAAATCTCAATTATTATTATTATCTTCACCGAAACTACACTTTAAAATCTTAAATAAAGGCACTGGATGCATGCATTTGAAAGTTTTTTTTTTTTTTTACCTCCGAAATCACAGTTAAGGTATATCATCAGAGGATGAGATGAATGAATTGTAACGTGTGTGAAAAATGCCATGCCTGACCGGGATTCGAACCCAGGACCTCCGGGATGAAAGGCTGAGACGCTACCACTCGCGCCATGGAGGCCGGCATTTGAAAATTAACTGATGTTCTGCAATCCGTTGTGCCTCTTTTATACTACTGAGAGCATAAATTACTCAAATATGTCATATGCATATTTGAACATGATGCTGTCACAGAAAATATTATGCAAGCAGCTCTAATTACAAGGAACATGTGCACATCAAGTTTGAACTGTAAATTGCCCATGTTTGTATACTTCACACATGCATGTTCAAACTTGTTGCTATCAACACAGCTAAAAAGTGTTAACTAGGTTTCTTTGGAATGGGATTTGGTGGTCACAAAATATTCATTATATATTTTTGTTTACTTTTTGGGGGTTGTGGAGCTAAAAAGATTGAGATTAATGAAAATTATTTATATATGTTAAACAACTATGTAGAAAATTTAGGGATTTCAAATCATTTTTTCAATTATACAAATTTAAAATTAATTGGCAGAATGTAATTATTTCTGTAAAAAAAGGTTTTTTAATTTCATTTTAAATAGATTGGTGAGATCTTTTAAATGAGTTGATAATTTATTAAAAATGACAATGCAAGACTAATAAAAAATTCATTCTCATATGTTGAAGTATTGTGCTAAGAACATGAAAACAGTTCTGGGGTCTGATTACAAAGAGAAAGATAATGTTATTTTTTAATTTATATTTTATTTATTACCTATTTATATAAAAAAAAATCACTAATTGCTTTTAATAAAGGTAGCACATTTGTAAATATAAATACCTGAAATTCAGAAAAATAATTTTAAAGTGACTGTAATATGATGAACTAAGGATCTGTGGAATACGAGCATATATATTTATATATTATTTTTCTAAAATCAATTCTTTCAAGATCCATATCACCTTTGCACTTATAATTTAAATATATAAATCAACTTAATCCATGCAAGTACAGAAATAAGAAAACTTATTTTTTTATTTTCTTTATAATTTTTATGATATTACTTATGTGGGATCCTGCATCATCAGTTGTATATAAAATTTGTATACAATATTAAACACAAAATATTAAAAGTAAAAATAATATAAAAACATATGTGGCTAGCCAAATAGTAATACCGCGCTATTTGAATAAATGAAAATTTCATGCATTATCTATGAAGATGCTACTATCTATTGCAGCTATTATGAGTATATATCCTTTAAAATCTAACTCTAGATTGATTAAGTTGAACTTTGATTATATTTATATACATAATATTTTTCCAAAATATCTAAATTTTTATTTATATTTCCTTTTTTTAATTTCCAATATTTCTAGATTAGTATTATTATCAAAAATAAAATTTTTGTTATTAATAAAGTGATCCATAACATCATAAAAGCCCAATTTTTTAGTTTTATAATATGTTTTTATTTTTACATTGGTCAGCGCAGGGGCTCCGTAAGACCAACATCATAGCTGCAGAGCTTGCTTTGTTCACCATTTCCAATTTGCCATGAGGATCGGCACTGTGGATACCCACAGAGCTTCAGTCACCAATCCCATCTACCCAGAGGGCTCCATCCCCTGGACTACTACACTGTAATCTTTAAAGGAGCCAGAGCTTCAGTCGATGGCTAAAAATCTTCCCTGGGATAATATTAATTTATCATGAAAATTTGAAAATAATTGATAGGTTGTTTTTACCATGATGCGATAACAAACAAACTTTATATACATATATATAATATTTCTGAATAACTATGATCTGTTATTTCGAGAGTGTACACGATGCATGTAAAAGTTAGCCTTCAACCTATTAACAAATACCCCATTTGAATTTTGAAAATCAGATGATTGTTTGCAGAGATATTATAAGACCACCCCATTGCACCTCTCAAAACAGCACCCCAGGGGCACCCGTTTATCACTGGTTGATGGTGATGATTGGTCTAGCCTCCCACGGGTGCTTGCATACCTCAACACTCACTGTAGCCTTTCATGCAATCCCCATGGGAATCTCATTATTGTTAAAACATACTTTTTTAAAATGTATTTAATATTACTTTATTTAGCGTAAATTTAATTCCATTATTTTTGTAATATTTATTATTCATTCAACTGATACGAATCATTCAATTCAAATCCAACTCACACAATAATAACGACTCACAGTTCATTAAATCAGTTCAGGTGCTTCAATTAGCAAATCTTCACTATTTCTTACTGGTCAATCTCATGTGTTTTCATATTTACAATTTAGCCTACTCTCTCATCTCTTTCTTTTTCTTAGTTTTTCTTCTTTATATAAACTACATAAAAGATGTAATTCAGTTGGTCCATCATCAACTGATAGTTTTATTTCTCTCTCTTTTTCTGTATAGCCTTCGGAACTACCATACGCTATTATTTCAGAGGATGAATGAGGATGATATGTATGAAGTGTAGCCTTGTACAATGATAGTATAGTTTTATTTATAATTTATATTCATTACTTCTTTAGTTATTTTTAATAACACATAAAGTACAGATGTATTTATTCTTAGTTTCATTTTGTACAGCAATGTGATATGAAATATATAATAAACATATTATTCATGAGTGTTTATTTTAAGTAGTGAAAAATAAATTATACAACGTGTCCCATAAGTATTAAGACTGTGGCTATAATAGACGCAAAATTATTACAAACATTTTTTCAACAAATTTTTTATTCAAAATAGTCTCCATTAGAAATAATATATGTTAGCACGATCTTTCAGCCTTTTCATGACTTTCAAAAACATCTCTTTAAAAATACTGTTTAACTTCGTTGTCACGGCTTCTTGTATCTCTTTTATCAATGCAAAGTGGTCCCCTTTCAAGTCCATCTTTAATTTGAGGAACAGGATGTAGTCACGAAGACTCAAACCAGGCAAGTACAGTGGGTGGCTGAGCACAGGAATAATGTTTTTGGCCAAAAATTCAGTGTTAATCGCCGCGGTATGCGCTGGTGCGGTTATCGTGCAAGAGGAAAAAAGAATGATCTTTCCATAATTTGGGTCTAACACGCACAATTCTTTTGCAAAGGCGATCCAGCACTTGTTGATAGAATGAAGCATTCACAGTAGTATCTTGAGGAACAAATTCTTTGTGGACAAGCCTTTGGAATCAATAAAAATGACCAACATTTTTTTAATTTTTGAAAACACAATTTTTTTGGTTTTCTCTATTTTCCACAAAAAAGTTATATCACTGATAAACAGTAGCATGAGACAACAGAGCCACCATAATGCCAATTTTAACGTTTCTGTCGCCCTTTTATCGGCTTTAAAGCAAAATTGCAACATGTTGTTCTTTATATTTATTTATCGTGAAATTATGACTGCGATGACTTTGATACTACCACGCGAACTGCTACTGGACAGCTGCATGTGATCCGATGGACTTAAAACTTCATATGAGGTGAGAGGAAGGTTGTAGTAACTAGTTCCCAATATTTCATGAAGATAGGACAAGTAGTACCGATTTTACAGCCACAGTCTTAAAACTTATGGGACATACTGTGTAGTGACACCAGAGTCAGCAAATCATTTCAATATTTTTTAGATCCTATTAAACGTGAATACATTCACGGATCCACGGACATACAGATATCATATAATGGTTGATGATTCGCAACAATTGATATCTTTACATCACTAAATTAATATCATTTCACTTTCTACATTTAATTTTATGATAAATAATTTACATTATGAATAAGGAAAAGTTAATACAAGGAGTCTATAAAGGCTTCCATAGCAAGGATTAGCACATTCATTGATAAATCTGATCCACTACAGCATGACAGTCATACTTTACAAATCAAATTATGCAACCTTTTAGATGTACAAGGCAAATTTGATTCTATTCAATCTAAGCTTGAAATAAATTTTCATGATGTCCTCTCACTGTACCAAGAACAGATTGAGGAAGACTTATGCACCATTGAGTGTAAATTACAATGCTTAATGAATCACAAACAATCTAATAAAAACATTTCAAATACACCAATTAGTTAAATACAATTAAACCCAAATTAAAGTTTTGTAAAAATCCTTAGATATTCTATCTAATTTTATTAATGAAATTTCCTCACATGTACATTCACTTGAACCAATGCAGCTTCCCATTAATACATATGAATCTATCATAGTCCAGTCTTTAACATCAACATTGGATCACAACACTTCAAGACTATGGAAGGAGAAATTATCAAATCAAAGGTTCCCTTCATTCAAAGACTTCTAGAATTTCTTAACAGAAGAAGACAATTCTCAAAAATATTACTGTAGATATATCAAACAAGCAAATACACATAAAGAGAACAATGTCATAGCAAAGGGCTACAATAATTCAAGCAAGACTTTCACCAAGCATTCTACTGTCAGTACAAATAAGCAATATGAAAGACATAATGTTAGTTATTATTTTAAGTTTAATTATAATGAATGTTCATTTTGTAATAAAAATCATTACTTATATCAATATAAAGAATTCTTAAACTTGTCCATTAATGATCGCAAAACCTACTTGGAAAACAATTGTTGTCAAAAGTTTGTGCAAAGAAACATAATACATTTATTCATAATGACAAATCTAATGATTCTAAATTAAATAATAACTCTTGACATTTATATATATATATTGCTCATTTAAGAATCATTCAGATTGAAAACAGAATTTTGTTAACAGCTATATATAATACCATTTATATACATGATAATACACATTGTTGTAGAATATTATTGGATTCAGGTAGTCAAGCTAATTTCTACAAATACAATTTTGCCCGAAAGTGAGGATTCAAACTTATGAAGAATGATCATTCTGTTATGGGGATAAACAATATTCATTGTCACAATCAGAATATAGTGTCAAAAGAACATTGCATTCCACATATAGGAACTTTACTTTCAAGGTTCAATTGTAATGTTGTAATGTCTTATCAGACATTACTGACAGTCTTCCTAATCCAGATTTGATAATTCATATTTCAATTTGCCTCATAATATATTTCTGGCAGATCCAATTTTTATGTATCAGATACCATTGATAAGAACTCCTAACTCCTGCTGATAGTAGGTTAATATTACTTGAGTCTTATCCTGCCATGGAAATTCATTCAAAACTGTAGACATCCTGTTATTTAAGAAATTAGGATACATAATTGGTGGTTGCCTTCTTATTACTGTTAAAGGCAATGAGACAGTAGCATCCTATCTTGCTCACAATAAAGATAAAAATCTTTCAACTGTACTAGAGCAGTTCTAGAGAACAGAACAGATTACCATTGATAAATCAGTTAATAAAGTTCTAAGTGTGAAAAACATTTTCAGTCAAACACTATTTGAAACTATCAGTTAGATTTGTTAATCAGGAGATTATTTGTTAGCACTAAGAAATCCTAACCTTAAAAAGGACTATTCCTATTTTATACAGAAATATTTAAATTTAGGTCAAATGACACTACTCAACTTCAAGGATTCAGTAATTGATCGATGATATATGTGTTACTTACCACACCATCTAGTATTCCAACCATCAAGTATAATGACTAAATTACAAGTTGTCTTCGATGGATCAGCAAAACTCACCAATGGTTTATCCCCTAATGATACTTTATTAGTTGGACCTGTGGTTCAGCAAAACCTATTTTCTATATTGTTTAGATTTAGGATTAATAATTATGTCATCATTTCAGATATAGCAAAATGTATTGTCAGGTTTTAGTCAAGCCTAAAGATTTGAACTTACAAGTCATATTATGACATGAGTCGCCAGATCACAAAATGAAACATTAGGTCATTAGGCATTATGAACAGTTACATATGGAACCGCTTAGCATAATATTTATCCACTAGATGCTTAATTCAAATGGCTAATGAAAACAAAGATGATTTACCATTAGCATGCAATGCTATTCAATATGATTTTTACATCAATGACCTTATTACAGGTTCAGACAATTTAAACAAAGCTATTCAATTAAAAAATATTTCCATATTACTAATCCAACGTTATTGTTTTCCATTACATAAATGGTTTTCAAATCACTTTATTTCCTCCCTTGATCATGATACTTCCATTCTTGCATATGAACAGAGTTTACGTACTTGTGGAATTCAAAGGAATAATTCCACAGATACATTACATTTTCATATCACTCATGCTAATAGCTCTAATTATTACAATAACAGAAACATTCTCTCTATTACAGCAAGTATGTACGATCTATTAGGTCTTATTGGTCCTTTTCTACTTTCTTATAAATATTTTACACAAGTACTATGGCAACTTAAAATAGGTTGGGATGACAACTTCTCCTTTTCTGTTTTTAGCCTCCAGAACTACCATAAGGTATTACTGAATGAGGATGATGGAATGAGAAGTGTGGTTAATTGAAACTCAACCATCAAAGAACACCAGTATCCATGATCTAGGGATGACACCCTACCCAATACAGTATTGATATAATGGCTCAAGTTATATGATCAGTTACACTTAATTGAATCAATTACGATAAATCGATCTATAAAATCCAATTTTAATAGTGAAAAAAAATTAATTCAGATTAATGGATTTTCTGATGCTTTCATAAAGGGTTATGGTTGCTGCATTTATATACGAACAGTATTTACCAATCATATAATCACATCTAATCTATTGTGTTTCAAATCCAAGCTTACCCCCTTAAAACAAATAACATTACTCAGACTTGAGTTATGTGGTTGTTTATTACTCACCTATTTATTAGTAAAAACAAACAATGCATTAAAGATACAATTTAACAAAATACATCTCTATACTGATTCAACAGTTGCACTGTATTGGATACATGGTCAACAATCTAACTGGAAGACATTTATTAGCAACAGAATTTCTGAAATACAACAAAATAATACAGGTGATATTTGGCATTATATCAGATCTTCAGACAATCCAGCTGACATAGTGTCCCATAATTGTTCTACAAATAAACTAATTAACATGTCACTTTGGTGGCGTGGTCCAATTTGTCTCTTGCAATCTTCAACCTACTAGCCAGACAATCATAATCTAAATTTCAATAAATGCAATTTCTGAACATTTATCACAAAAACGTAAAACCATGTCAATGTCATAGATATTTATTGTTGTAATTGATTATACAAAGAGATTTTCATCCTTACATACTTTACTCCGCATTTTAAGTTTTTGTTTTAGATTTATTCATAATCTTAGAAATAGTTCATCTAAACAAATTTCTGGTCCTCTGACTACACAAGAACTAAACCAAACTTTTAACTTTCTTCTTACTACAATCACAAACCACATATTGTAATAAAATAAATATTAAATATAATCAAATTATTTTTAAACAAAGTAAACTTATTTCTCTAGACCCATTCCTGGACAGTTCAGGTTGCTACAAGTAGGTGGCAGACTAAAACATTCTCTACTACATTACCAAGTAAAACATCCTATTATCCTTCATCCAAGCACAAATATAACAAAACTAATAATCAATAGTGAACATTTGCATCTTTTACATACTGGTGTTCAATTAACCCATCATTCTTTACGACTTAAATATTGGATTATAAATGGCAAGGAATCATTCCATCAATCATTTGTAAGTGTTTAATTTGTTTCCGATTCAACGAAAAGCCCCAACATCAACAGCTTGGTCAACTACCATTTTTTAGAGTAATTCCTTCCCGACCATTTTCTGCTTGTGCAGTACATTATGGTAGTCCAATTATAATACACCATAGCGAGCAGAGATCCAAATCCTTGAGTATGTCATATTACCATGAAAGTCGTCACAAGCAGACCAATTAACACGAGGGAACAAGTTCAGTGAGCAGAAGGAAAGGTCGATGTTTGACAGTGCACCAGCCAATGAAGATAAGAATGTGTATGATCCGTATATGTATATGATCAGTAGACAGAGGTCTGAGTCTTGTCTCACTACGTTTATCATGTTTCCTCGAGAAGAGCAGAAAGATGAACCCCAGGAATTATGCTGTGCATTGAAGTCTCCTACTATTAACGATGGCGATGGAATTTGAATGAGGAGATTTGACATTTCTAGAGCACTGAACTCAGAGTTCGGGTTAGAGATACAAGTTGCAGATATGCAATTTGAAGGGGATAGAGACCTTCACAGCAACAGCAGGAATAAGAGTATCTAATGGTATTCTTGTAACCGACACCTCATTCCGCATAAAGATGGCAACTCCTCCACTCTCTCTACTGTACACTACACAGTCGTGTCTTACACAGAAATAGCCTCTAAGTGTTATTGCATCTTGTTGTAAAAGGTGCATTTCCTCCAAGCACATGATCAGTGGTTCATGTACTTGGGTTAATACTCTAAGATCTTCAGTGCGGGATCTAAGACCTCTAACATTCCACTGAATAATGTTCATAAGTAAAGGTAAATAGGTGCAGAAACTACTAACAGGAAAACTACGTAATTAGTTGTATGTGATCCGGTTTTTCTTTTTCAAATTTTTAGTTTTTAGAAAATTCGATCCCCTGGGATCGGGTAGTTCCTCTACCATATCCTCCAGCAAACGCAGTGTTGGAGGAGGGGAGTTTTAGGAATGGGAAGTCGTAGATGACATCCCAGACAGGGTAGTTGTGTGGGCTCCCTTAACAGGAATCTTATTTGGTGGCTTACTGCCAGCAGTATTTACCTTGTCCACAAAGGTAAAACTTTGAGGGCAGGAGCTTTCAGAGGAATGCTGTTTTCAGTAGTTGCAGCTATTGATTTTTTAATTCATCTTCATTAACTGTGAAATAGTTGAGGTTAGCGAATCAACTTGATCAGATAACATCTGAACAAGCTTTTTCAACTTACTGCGGGATCCACACTGTTGGTTGCCAGCATTTATAGGGGTTTTACTTTATGTCGCAATGGCAAAAGAGACATCTGGTTTTATCGAGGTTTCTTGAGTTCAGTGTCTTTTTGTATTCTCTTTGGGCAGCTGGGAAAGAAATCTTTTGCTTGGTACAGATTTTTTGGATTGCCTTTTCTTCTTTGAAGGTTGGGCAATCTCAAGATCGAGCTAAATGTGTTTCCCCATAGTCAGTCATTTTTCTTCTTCCAGGCAGTCAGTGTCGTTTGACCTTCTTTGGCACATAACAGCGCAAATTGCGGTTTTCTGACAAGATGTTGTATGCCCATACTCTTGGCATTGAAAACATCGCCTTGGGTTGGGGAAGAAAGGTCGAACCCAAAGCGACAGGTATCCCACTTTCATCTTTTCTGGTGGTACCGGAAGATTGAAAGATAATATAAGGGAAGGTGTAGGTTCTTCCATTCCGCTTTGTCTTTTTATTATTCGCTTCACCTCCAAAACTTGCTGAGTATGAAGTTCACTAGCTATGTCATTAACGTCCATCTCTAGAAGATCCCGGCAAAAGATTACTCCTTGGCTAGTATTTAATGATTTGTGGCATACCGCCTTTATGCTAGTACTTCCTATATTTTTAAGATTTAAGAGAGATTCGCTCTGTTCATCACTGAACGTTTCAACCAATATTAATCCAATTCTTAACTTCGGACGTTTTTCGCTAAGCCACCTGAATCTGTTATTGATTTATTAATCAGGAAGGAAAAGACCTTTTGAAGGGTGGCTCCTTCCCGATTGTTTTTAAGAACTATAAATCTTATATTTTTATACTATGGATGGCACGCAACACCGTTCACACTATTATCTTCAATATAATTCTTTCCCTTATCGGACAATGCCGAGTGAGGTCTTTTCACTTGACTAGAATTAGGTTCTTTTTTCAGATGGACCACCAACCATCATAGAATTTGCTTGTGGACTTGAAATCTTGATCCCACGAGTACCAGCGATATGACAGACCACTCCAGCAGAGCGCATGCATACTGGAGCTAGAGCCTATTACAACTGGGTTGGCCCAGGTGCCCAGAGGACATCATTCGAGACTCACTACATAGAGCCATTCACCCAACAGCATGATAGTACCCACCTTGGGTTACGATTTCAATTCGTAAGGTGTCACAACATAACCAAGTATATGTGTAAGAAAAAACAGTGTAGAAAGTTGTGTAGTTGTAATATTCCCCGAATCCTCGTCGAGGAATATTTTAAGTAGTGAAAAATGAATCAGTGACATAGAGTCGCCAAAACATTTCAACACATATATATAAATTTTTTTTTTCACGATGAAATATATCTAAAATCCTGTTATGCCAAGAAAGATGGGTAAAAATTTGGTTGTGTTCAAATAGTTTTTTTGTTAATCCCAAAAAAGCAAAAACCCTCTTCCTTTTTATATAACAGTACATATATATATATATTTTTTTTTTATTCAAATAACTCATTAACACATTGACTACTGTGTTAATTTATATTAATTTATTTTATAATAATCAATCCAATAATTTGTTTACATGTTTTATGATAAATTAAAATGAAAAATGCTCCCAAATGATACATTTATTTACAAATATATTTCTTAATAAGTAAACATAATAGTAAAATTAGAACACTTAATGCCTTTTAAGAATTTTTTTAAAGAATCCCTGTAATGAACAAGAAATTTACAGACGTTTCCTCTAATTTCTAATAATAAACAACTTAATTCTTTTTCCTTAACTGACCATATATTTTACCCATCTTTTTTGGAACTTCCTAAACTATTAATTAATGAATGATGATGTAGAACACAAACTATAATCCACTTTCTTGATATTTTCTCAAAATTTGGTGTATCCATCTTTTTCTATACTTTTACACTTACAAAGAACAGTTTTTCTTTAAAATTTATTTGTGGTGTCAGTACTACAGATTCAATCTTTAAAATAACATTTATGCAGCTTTCATTCATATTCCTCTTTTCTAATATCTATCATAACTTGCAAATATTTATCACAACATTAAACTTTCCAAGTCTGTGAAAATAAGGTATGTATTATTTCTATTCACTTTTCTACAATACTCTGGAAAATGAAAATTTTATCGGTTGCTTATTGACATATCCTAAAACCTTGCCGGGTACTTTTCTATTACATGTCTGCCACCCAGATTTTCTTGAAGTTTTACTGATTACAATGGAAAACACTGAGAGATAATACAAATAAATTTTTAATTTAAAAAAAAATAATGTACTCTTTGTTGTACAATGTTTCAAATTAGCTACGGGAAAAGTTATATAATTTTTTTTATAAACTTTTGATTTTAAAGGAAAATCTGAATAATGATAATTTGCTAATAACTGAATAATGTTAATTTTAAAGGAAAATGATAATTTGCTGCATTAGTATCATACAAACATAAAGCATAAGCTTCTGAGTAATACTATTAATTTTAACACAGTAAATACATATATCTCATAACTATGAATGTTACATAACTCTAAAAATTAGTACAGTAACCTATAATTTATTGGATAAAAGCAAGAAAAATATTTAATAATATACTTTTATAGAAATAAATATTCATGTTAAGACTATAAATATTATGCTGTTGAATTCAATATTTTAATGTAATATAATTTATTATATTTTAACATGATTTTATTAAGTAAAATTTTTTTCTTCCTTAATCTGTAATCATTTAACAATTTAACACCTAATAAAGGTCTATTGTCAAAATGTTAAGACAAAATTTTTGTATGAGAAGTAACTTTTTATGTGACAAATCATTACTGATATTGGCTGTAAATACATTTGATAAGAGATGAAAAAACTAAAAAGCAAATTTCATTTGCTATATCAAAAGTGTCTTAAAAATCTCATTCAGTCCAATAGAATGATTGTAATTAAAACCTTTTCATTATCAAAAAAAAGTTTTTGAGAAAAATAAAATCATTTGATGATATAAAAGAAGAAACTCTCAGGTATGTTAAGGTAAGTTTATTATAATCATTTTAATTTAAATGATAATATAAACCATTGACAATTTATAATTAAAAATTTACTTAATAATCATGAAAAATGGTACAGTTTTCTGTACCATTTGTCGGTTGTTCTATAATGAATGATATACCCAGTTTTATAACACTTACATAATACCATCCCACCCAGAAAAACTCAAAAAAATGCCTTTTTTTATTGATGTATAGATGTATAATTGACTACATCTAGTCAATGTATAACTGACTAGATGTATAAATATATAATTAACTCATCAATTATACATTTATACATCAACATATAAAGTATAATTGACTCATCAATTATAAATATAAATGTATAATTGACCAATTATAATAATTATTATTATCATCATCATTAATAACAATAAATATTATTAATGGAAATATTTCAAAAGGGAAATTTGTAATTGGAATGATGTCCATAAACAAAAGAAAAGCAACTTGTTTTTTAATTAATTTTCTCCTCGTCATCATAAAACTCCGAATTTGGATATTTATTTACTATCTGATTCATTTCCAAACATTTTGTTCATATTGAGGCCTATGAATCATAATAAAATAAGATCTAAAATATACTTCCAAATTCTGCTAATATGAAACGTATCAAATAAGGGATTGTTACCACATACCTAGCATAAAATCGGCAGACACAACGCGGCACCAACTCAGATGTCAGCGGGAGTGGAGTATACGTACGTACATGTGGCACACCCACCACGTAGCTCTCTCTTTTTTCTGTTTAGCTTCTGGAAATACCGTAAGGTATTACTTCACAGGATGAATGAGGATGATGTGTATGAATGTGAATGAAGTGTAGTCTTGTGCAATCTCAGGTCGATCACTCCTGAGAAGTGTGGTTAATTGAAACCCAACCACCAAAGAACACCGATATCCATGATCTAGTATTCAAGTCTATATAGAAGTAACAACTACCTTTACTAGGATTTGAACCTTAGAACTCTCAACTTCGAAATCAGCTGATTTGCGATGTCGCGAATTCCAAATTTCAATGTTGGGACGAAAATGCCAGCTTCAAGAAATGAATAAAAAAAAGCACCAAGACACTGTACAAGCGGGCCTGAGAGAATGCGCCGACGGTACACCCTGCTTGAGGTAAGGGAGAATTAAACGTGGCCAGCCGACCCTATAGGCATGGGCCTGAACAATAAAGCCTTTGATATCCCCTGCCAGTCATTAAAGGCAACTAAAAGAGCCAGTTCATCCTGTACAGGCATCAGAGAGAATTCACCTACATTATATACTCAGCCTGTCGCAAGAGGCTGGTACATCTTGTAGGAGAAACCATTATGGTATCATCTGACTGTCGTAAGATACAAATAACCAGTGCCAAATATTTTAAGATTGGCCTTTCAGGTAATTTCAGGCCTTTCAGTCATTAATAAAAAAACAATCTCTACAGGTAGTCGTTGCTTATCTTAAGGGTGGTGTGGAAATACAACCGATGTTCCTAGGATATAAAAATATTTATAACAATAACAGTTTCCTTCTTTGTTTGACTGCCGCCAAACCCCCCCCCCCCCCCAACAATGATGGAGGAGTTTATTTAAAAGATAAGGCTGGAATCGTAAAGGTGGAACATTCCACTACAGGTGACTCTTTTTTTTCACCACCTTATAAATAATACATTCTCAAACTGAGATCATAAGTGGCCGATTTGTTGACAAAGTTCTTTCATCATTTCTATTGTGATTACAAAGACACAATTTACAGTAAGGACGTCCTGACCAGGTAAGGGAAGACAACTGCCTTGTGATGATCCTGGCAATCAATCCACCCCTTACTTTCCTAATATTTACTGGCTTTACCAGTAGTCATCTACGAGACCCCTAAATCTGACTACATTTTACAATTAGCCTCTGTTAGGATACCGCTGACACAAATACTCCAGAAGACATTTCCTTCCATGCATTACAGTTAAATCATACCATCGATTTCGTATAAAACAGCATTAAATAACCTAATGGCTATGTAGGTGTGGGCCTGACAGACTATCCTGACGTAAAATGACTATTTGCCTATCGAAAGATGTGACTAAAATAGGCATACAGCGATCGTTAAATTGGCATAACCATTCCCAAGAGTAACAAACATTCCATGCCACGCTTACTAGGAAAAATTATAAAAAGATTTTTCATAATCTTCTATATTAAGCTGAAGTTATTGGCCCATATCATAAGTGCAAGCACATCAACATACATAAGGAGGGGGCTGAAATATATATATATAATATGCAGTCACTCTTAACTTGCAAATGAAAAAACATAAATGAAACAAATATGGTTTAAAAGTACATTTTATTTGCTAGTTAATATTTTTTGCATCTTTTTACTGTGACGGACTACAGTTCCAGCATTGGGCAGTCTACAGTTTATCTTCTGGGTCATAACGATGTACACAAAATCATCTGTCACAATATTGAAAAGGAAATTATTTTATTCATCACAATAATGTTTCAGATGCATTAACATACTAGGCGAACTTAACTCCATAACAATGCTGACTAACGGAAAATGAGAGGGTGTGGATCAATGAATTTTAGATGGTGGTGGTAGGGGAATAAAACAGAAGAAGGCAGCACCTTTCATTTTGTTTGAAATTTTGCCTGAATTGTTAGTTATTTTGTAGTTACTATTTATTTATTTGTTTGTATATTTAATGTATTTATAATACTTCATCTGTCGTTATATTTAAAATAATAATTAATATGGACTTTAATTACATGTATTTTTTTTATTTTATAATTTGTCTTTATTTATAAAATTTAAAATATTGTTATGTACCAATCAGAATGAAAAATGTATTTCTTTATTAAATAACAAAAACTATTCTATTTTATAATCTAGTTTATTCGCTAAATAATTATTAAAACGAATACAGTTTAAATTATACACAATGTATTAATATAGTATGTTTTACATATTATTTTAAAAACAAATTCTACAGAAAAACATATATATATAATTTTCTACAAAAGAATCACAACATTCAACAAAAGAGCTTTCCAACCAGGAAGCTAATTTTTTGATTGGAGAAAAAACTTATAAAATTTACACTGGCAACAATGTAAAATTTTGTTGGTTCATAGAAATATATACTCCCTCTATGAATCATGAGACCTTGCCAATGGTGGGGGGGCTTGTGTGCTCAGTGATACAGAGTAGCTGGACCGAAGGTGCAACCATATTGGAGAGGTACCTGTTGAGTCAGACTAAGGAATGATTCCTGAAAGGGGGCAGCAGCTCCTTCAGTAGTTGTTGAGGGCGTAGGTCAGAAGGACTTAAACAGCCATAGCAACATCACTCAATCTTTTGAGTACTGCACAGTTGAAAGCAATGGAAAACTACAGCTTTATATTTTTCAAGAAAATGTGGCTTCTGCATTTTCAAAACCAATGATGGAGAAAAATTCCGGAGGTAAATTAGTCCTGGGTGGGGACTACTAAGGAAGGGGTCACCAGAAAATTAAAAAAATAACATTCTACAAGTCGGAGTATGGGAATGTTAGAAGTCTAAAACAGGTTGGTAGGTTAGAAAATTTAAAAAGGGAAATGGATAGGTTAAAAGTAGATGTT
>JAAAKQ030020378.1:0-17796 GCA_010016005.3 Zanna intricata
TGAAATTGTGGACATATGTTCGAGATGAATGTACCAACATAACAAAATAAAAAAAATCGATAATCGAATGTACGTTGTCTGCAAAATTTGAAAAGTCACCTTACTTTTTGAACACACCTTGTACAGATCCATAATTGTGACAGAATTGATATTATGGTAGGAGTTTCTGATTTTTCCTTTAATTAATAGTGTACAGGCCTATTTGGTGTAACATTAAGCGGTCTAAGATCTGATGAGTTTTAATCAGATTTCTTGGCAATTTACCACCAGTTACATACTTGTGTGTATTAGAATATTGCATTTTAAATTAGATTAGTGCGAATTTGTCAGTACAGCTCTGACCTGGCTCTGAGTGATTTTCATCTTTTTGGTTTGCTGAAAGGGTATAATTTTTGTTTTGATGATAAAGTCATTGAAGTGTAAAATTTGTGTCAATGTACAGACCAAAATGTTTCTTCCAGGAAAGAATTCAAAATATTGTTTATAAAATATTGATAAGTATACAGAAATAGGAGGAGATTATGTTGAAAATAACATTACATATGTAAGTGTTATTGTAAAAATGATTTGTGAAATTTCACTTTACGGTTGACTTAACTTCTATTGAGTATATAATGATTATGCAGTGAACTATCATAAATGTCTATAATATAATCTGATTTTTAGAATACTTAGCAAAATTTGGCTAATTTATTTCATGGAGTGGTGGTGTAGTGGAGTAGGTAAATTAAACGGATACAATTGAATTCAATCTTTAATTTTTAAATTTCAAAAACAGTTGTACAACAGTATGGGTCCTTAGCTATTATTTTTCAAGAGATTTGTAAAAGTTCAGTTTCCACCTACTTCTCAATTTTAACCATGAATGAGAGTTTGCTATGATAGGGATATTTTTGGGGTCTTACTAAAAATATGTTTATTAAAGTACTTAAAAAAAAAAAATAGTCTTTTAGATTTTTTCCATTTTAAATTGTTTTTTGGTATATTATAACCAATGTTCTAAGTGATAACTTCAGTTATCGCTTTATTTAATTGTCGCTTAATTTTCAGTTATCGACTGATATTAATTTATTGATCTGCAGCATCAAAGAAATGTTCTAGTAACTTGTAGTTTTATTCACTCATCCCACTGTGGATGGGTGTAACAAAACGTTTGAAATAAAACTTGCTGTAAATAGTTATAGTAGATAGTATTTTGTTTTTTGTTGGGATGGTTGTATTATTTTGAAGAAAACATAATCGAGCAACTACCATATTGCTAGCTTTTGCTATATAGTAGTTTGATTATGTTATAGAAACATTATGATTGATAGTAGTTTGATTATGTTATAGAAACAATCGATAAATTATGATTGGGGTAATAATTACATTTTTTCAATAAAGTTGTAACATTCATGTATACAATCTTTGCATGCAAGTTGATGATTTTTAGGAATGAAATTTTTTTATGTATATAATATTTTATAAAAGTAAACAGTTATATATGTAGTTAGTTCCTTTATTATCTGCCTGTAGACCCTATTAATAATACTAATAGTCTGTATTGTGCTCTTACTTTTAACATTTTGGTTTTGTATTGCTTTACATCAATCTGCAGGTTAAATTTATTGTTTTTTCCAGTCTCCGGTGAAAAATTTGAGACATGCTGTTAATTAAACTTACCATATGAGGTAGTGTTAATAACCACTTTTTTAAGATGGCTAAGAGAGTTTTTTTAAGTAATGATTTTTCATGCCTCAAAAAATTTATAATTTTCAAAATAAATTGTTTAAATAGTTGTAGATTTAGGAATGTAGACTCTGTTTCTGATGCACCTGTATCAGTATTGAGTCACCAGACTACAAAAAAATATATATATTAAATTACTGTTTCTCAAACTGTGGGGCATGCCCCCCCTGAGGGGCCGTGTAAACACTAAAACGGGGTATGAGCACATTGAAAAGAAAATATTAAACAAAATTATTAATTTACTGAAAGGAATACAAAACAAAATACATTCTGACATAATAAATAATATAGTACACATTTACACTAATATAATATACTTATAAATAGGATTGTATCAGTACTCAGATTGTTCTAAATACACGTTTGTTTCAGCAATAACTTGCTCATTCAATGAAAATTTCTTTCTACCAAGCCACTTCTTTAGGTTCGGAAAAAAAGGAGCTGAATCTGAAGAATAAGGTGGATGAGAAAGTAATTCATAACGCAATTTAGCTAATGTAGCATGTGAAATCACAGCTGTGAGCTGGCAGATTGTTGTGGTGAAAGAGTACTTTTTTCTTGCTAAATGAGCCCCCCATTTTCTTCAGTACTACATCGAATCTCTGTAATAATGAGGCATAATATGATTGTTTTTTCCTTTTGTAGATAATTGAACAGTATTTATACCATGTGCGTTCCAGAAAATCGTTATATGACCACGGAGCGGGTTCAGTTTGCCCAGTTCACTTTTTGATTGCTATTTTGTTTCTGGTGTATAATAATGAATCCATGTTTCATTGACTGTAAAAATGCTGCAAAAACTTATTTGAATTGCACTGGTAAATAGTCAAATAGCATTTCTTTGACTGTCAGCATTGGCTTTTGATCAGTTGTCAGCAATCATGGCATCCATCTTGCCCGTAGCTTCCGTATATCCAACCACTCATCTAAAATTCGCTGTATACATTCAGCTGAAATGTTTTATGATCTCCCTAATCTCACATACCTTTGTTCAGTGAACTTCCAGTACGATATGGATAATGATCATTATTTGAATAGTCAACTCTTTGGATATCCCGAATGTTCAGCAACACTTGTACAACCACAGCAAAATTCAGTAAACCAGTTTTGAACCATTCCATATGAAGGAGTTGTAATACCTTTTGAGCTTTTGTTCTGGTTTTTTTTTATTGTTTTTCCTTGTAAAAAGTAGAATTTTATGAAATTGCAGAATTCATGTTTTTCTCCATATTTTCTTGACAAGTAAACCTTCAAGTGTTGTCAAATACTTACTTGTAATCAGAATGACTCTAACTTTTGTATACAAGCCCTAGATAAGATAACACTTAGCAGTTGGATCGCCACCTTCTGAAAAGTCCCTGACTTATCAAATTTCCTTCATAATCACGATTGTTTGCATATAATGTTTGTTTGAATTAATCACAATTTATTTTTTAAAAAGTTTTTAAATCTATTTTGACTTTGTGCTGTGTGTAGAAAAAATGCTACATGCATATGTTTGCCAAGATGTCAGTGGCTAGAATGCCATTATTGGTTTACTACTTTTGAATGGTTGTTTTCTTTTTTATATAAATGGAAATTTCCGTACATAAGTTTTAGCTGTATGTTGTGTTTGGGCTTCAGCTGGTTGAGCAACTTAGATTATATTTTTAAAAAAAGGATGTGATAAAAATTGGTTTACCTGTATCTATTTTACAGGTAAAATTTTTTTTAAGAAGGTAATATAAAGGTAATAATTTATCGAGTAGTTATATAATGAGTAATATTATTAGCTTAGGTTGTTAAATTACAAAATATAAATGAAGCTGTAATATTAGTTAAGAGATAAATAAAAAAAAAAAAAGATTATATAATTTTGTTTTATTTATGTCATAGCTTTAATACGAGTACATAACAAAAAAGTGCCGCTATAATTGTTTTGCTTCTGAACCTGCTTGAATAAAACAAAATTACCCTTTTCTATTACTTACATCTTGTTTTTAAAACAGTTTAATTTTATTAATTTTTAAATACTGTACAAACTTACATGTAAATTATTCAGTGGACAAATTTGACTTACGAAAAATGTTTTTAGGTTGTAGAAAGAATTATGACAAATTGTAATAACGGAAGAAATTGTACAATGTATGTTTATGTTTGCAGTGGTTCTTATTGGTGATTCCGGTGTTGGGAAAAGTAATCTGTTGTCACGATTTACAAGAAATGAATTTAATTTAGAATCCAAGTCAACTATAGGAGTTGAATTTGCTACTCGTAGTATACAGGTAAATATGAGGTTTTTCATTTTCATTATAATTATTATTGAAATGTTTTTGGTTTACTCATATTACATTTAAATTTGTTTTAAACAATATTTAATCTTTAATTAATCAAAGGACTACTTGTAAATCAGAGTATATTGGATTTTGAGCATAAAAAATCTCAAAAAGAAATCAATTAAAACATACGTAAAACCAACCAACAATGGCCATTATTCATAATCTCATATATTCGCATTAACTTACAACTTTTAAAAATATAAATCTGATGTTCATATTCTGTAGTACTGCTCTTTCATGAGTAGTTGCTCTTCAAAAACTGTTATGATATCATCCTTAACCATTCAGTAATTCTTGAAAATGATGTTATTTCCGATTAAACGTACTTTGTCAAATTTCAACTGAGGGTAGTTTGGCAAATGAGTGGATGAAAGTTGTTGACAATAAACTGCATCATATTAGATTAATTTCTTTGGAAGATGTCATTGTAAGACTGTCACTGTAAAGTTGTTAATTTTTATCTACATTCAGGGCACACAGATTAATCCATGGTCTCTTTGGTGATCTTGCTGTATATGCCCTCTGATATTTGGCATGTAACATACAGTTAGTACATAGTACATAAAGTACATAGGTACATATTTGTGTAAACTAGCTTGTGAACTTGTAACTACATCATGAGTAGCACCTTTTGTATTTTCTAGCTACTTCATTTGCTAGAATTGAATAACTTTTTTAAAATTCTTGGAAACATTTTAGGCAATCCTCTTTAGTTTTGATTTATTTTCTATTCTTTTCCATTTTTTTTAAGAGGCTCTTTTATTAATTCCAGAAAAAAACTATAGAAATAATACAATAAAAATCATAAAGATAAATCCTAATTAATTTACGAACCTTCAGTTGATTACATTAAAAAAATATTGGTAAAAAAGGAAAATGCCTAGAAAAATTTTTTGAAGTATATGTTTGGAGCATAGCTTTATATTGAAGTGAAACTTGGACAATTGGAGTACTCGAGATGAAAAAAATTAAAAGCTTTCGTGGTGCTATAGGAGAATGTTAAAAATCAGAGGGTGGTAAAGTGACAGGTGAAGAGATATTCTGGCAAATTGATGAAGTAAAATGCATTGAAAAAATATAATTGAAAGAAGCGACAGATTTGTAGGCCAATATATTAAGTCATCATGGAATAATCGCTTTGATATTGGAGGGACCGGTAGATGGGAAAAGTTGTGCAGGTAGGCAATGTTTAGAATATGTAAAACAAATTATTAGGAATGTAGGGATATAGGGGTATAAAAAAATTAAAGGACTAGCATTAGATAAGGAATCTCGGAGAACTGCATCAAACCATTCAAATGACTGAAGACAAAAAAAATATATTACTGACCATTGTATTATTGTAAGTTCTTAAAATATGTTAATATTTAGTGAAATTAAGAAAAAAAAACTTATTTCAGTAATTAGGATGAATATTTATGAAGCAGTGTTCTTTAAAAGTGTGTATTGAATTAATTTAAGATTAATTAATGGTTATTATTATCCTTAACCATTTTACTTTGTTAATGAGAATTCCTTGCATTTTTTTTTTTTTTACATTATTACAGGTTGATGGAAAAACAATCAAAGCCCAGATTTGGGATACTGCAGGACAGGAACGTTACAGAGCTATAACATCTGCGTCAGTATTTTGTTTTTATTGAATGTTTTTTAAACTATAATTAAATTTTTTTTGTTTTAAGATTTTATAACTTTGTTTCTTTTCTTTTGTTAATAAAAAGTGTTCTAAATACAGAAATTGCTTACACCTTTTGAAACCATTATTGCAAGATTTCTGTTTTATATAAACTTGTTTTGACAGCAATCTTAGCTGAACTACACTTAAGACATTTTTCATATAAGATCTACTATTTGGTGCCTGTATAGGATATTTTTTACAGTTTTATTTTTAGATAAAGAATTTATATATTAAAAAAAAAAATTGTGATATTAGTTAAAAAATTATATTTATTTTAAGATTGAATATGATGTCAAATGAATTATTTTAATTTGGAGGTAATGTATCGGCTAAAATCTGTAATGTCTGTTGAGAGTTGGTTACTGCTCTTATCTTTTTCTGCAAGAGCAGTTGTCACTTAGGAAATTTCTGCTGATTTTTAAATAATATCGAATTGTGAATCAAGAAGTGTGTGATATTAACTTTAGATTAACAAAAAATTGTTAACTTTAAAGCTTACTTAAATAAAATCCATCTCTTAAACCTTTAATTTGATGGATGATTGAATTCTATCGGGATGAAATTTTTGGTTAATAGAATGAGGTTTGTATTCTGCTATGTATAAATAAATAATCCGTCTAAATCATTGTTGAATCTACATATCTTAGTACCATAAATACCATGTAAGTTTTGGGCATTTGTTTTGATGGAGCAGATTAAATGGTTATGAGAATGTAATTTAGATATTTTAATATTTGTAACAATAGCTGGGATGTAGTTTTCTATGCCTGAAAAACTTAAGAATTGCGTTACAGTTTAATGGTTTGTTCTTCCATCAGAAGAACAGCTATATAAATGTTGAATCCTGTCTATTACAGCTTTATTAGATTTGCAACTCATGATTTCAGACTATTCAAATAGTAAGCACTTCAACAGAGTGGGTGTGTTTTATCTGATGAAAATCAGATGAAGTCACATCTCAGCATTCTGAATGTGTTATTATTTACATTAGTTTGCTTAATACCATACACTTCAATTGAAAGTTTGAGCTTAGCACAGATATTTTCTTCAGTCTTGAAATAAATACTGTACTCATTGTCCATCACTGGAGTTTTCCCTTTTGGTAATAATCTACAGCAAGTAATTCAGCAGTTGACTATGATTTCACATCCGGTTACATATTTTAAATATTCAGCCTGGTATAACAAAAATCGTATATTTGCTGTTGCACATTCTCTTGAGCACTTGTTTCAATAAGTTTACTTAAAGGCATTTTCTTCTGATGTTCACTTTTCATCCATTAATTTTGGTTCTCTATGTGTCTTTATCTCTTTCTGCTAGAAAACAGTACTTTCCGATAGAGTTCCCGGTCAACTAGGAATCCCAGGCATTGAATGAGTCAATAGAACTGCTTAAGATAGCTGTATTCCGCTGATTTTTGTGGAACAAACATGCTATTATTAATTTTGTCATATGTACATTCTTCAATCTGTATGTTTAGGACAGCTTTGGTTAGAATGAGTGGTTGACATTTATCAAGAAATTATCTCAGAATTTATTATAAAGCACATTATATTTATTATAATTATTTATGTAAAATTTGAAGAAAAAAAAAATTATTTAGAATTGAAAATATTATTTAAAAATATCTTGTAGAATTTTGATCTGTGTTCACTCTTGTAGTTAAATTATAACATTTCCATCTGTAAACACTAGTAGAGTTTATAAAGGTTATGAGCAAGTTTATTGTTGCTAAAAATTGGCTGAAAACATCTGCTAAAATTTTTGGGGTCCTGTTTTAGATTTGTTTTGTATTTTTGATGTAGTGGAATTAGGCTCTGCCTGTAGATATCTGGAGACTTATCCTATGTAGTAGATCTACAGAAAGTTATGCTTTAATGATAGAGTGTATAGAATGAGCTAGTGAGTTTTCAGCAGGTTGATTACAGTCATTGAAAGCATATCCTTCATCATGGATTGAAACTGTAGATCTTATTTTTTTCTACGTCTAGAGGGGAAAAACAAGTCCTTTTTTCAATTAGATATTTAATTTTTTATAAAAATACTTGCACACCTGATATGAGTCGTTTAGTTTTGTAACCAGACACATCACAACAGGAAAATTTTTCAGGAAACAAAAAAAAATTTTTTTCCATTATCTTGCGAACTCAAAATTTGAAATTATGTTACCCTATTGAGTCTTGTGATCACTATTATTTGGCTAAATTTTAAGGAAAGAATTACAATTATTTTTCCAGAAAATTGAAATTTTGTGTTTGACGTGTCTGGTTTTGAACCTTAATAATTGATGTGTCTGGTTATGAAAGTAAAACACTTCACAAAAAAAAAATGTTGTTGTAATATTATTACCATTGAAAAGGTTATAAAAAATAACAGAAAAGTGAAAAATTTTAACTGAAATATCTTAAATATATTATCATGAATTAGTCGTTTTTGAAAAGCTTAAAAAATACAATATCACTATTATAAAAGAAAGTGTTTTTCATTAGATTCAAATTATAAAAAAAAAAAAAAAAAAAAAAAAAAAGAAAAAAGTTAAAAATTCATCCATCTCACAATTAAAATTATCACATGAATAAATAACTTCGTCCTCCTGCAAACTATTTTAATTTTCTATAATATTCTTATAATAATTTAAAGAATTTTAATCAACCCATGATTCACCAAAGTGTTTTGCTAGCAATTTCTTAACGTCATGTAATTTTACTTGTGGTACGGCCCTACTAGCTGGTATTATATTTGGAAATACCATGTCTTTAAATGTTTTTGAACATTTACACACACTTTTGTACATTCCTATAGGAGTGTACTTTTGTATACTCCTAATAGGAGATTAAGTTTCGAAGGATTAAATTTAAAATACCTATGACCAGAAGTGCACATTACTTCAGAGACGGACTGCTTCCAATCCTTATTGTGTAAAGGTATTACAGTTCCAAAGAGGGAAAAAATATTTGTGTACTCGATTGGGTCTAAAATAATGCTGGATTTTTTAATTACCTTTTCAATTCATCTGAAAATTCTATCCGGTGGTAGGAATGAATGTCCAACCATAGGAAAAATATATTCAATTAATTTAATATTTTTTGGAGCATTATTTAATAACCAGGCACTAAGCATTCTCATCATAAAATGATTTTTATTTTGTCCGCCACACCCATCTGATGCAAGGCGGACAACTTTGATGTGCTCTGGAATTTCAGTGGGAGAAAGACAATGGCATACAGCTGAACATATTTCAGTAGAGCTTTTTTCATTTTCACTTTCGTTCCACTGATAGATAAATACATTTCTGTTAGTTCGTCTGCTTTTTGAATCGCCCAAAACTACAGTGAGATTGTAATTGTAAAGCTGTCATGAATAATAAGCGCTTTGGTCTGGGACCTTTGGTAGCACTTGATTTTTCTGCATATCAAATGTTACTGTCAATAGGTCAGCACGTTTTTCTTTTAAAATTGAATAAAACGCTTTGGCTTTTAATTTGTGACATCTTTTTTGACACATTAAATCAGTTTTTTACCAGCGGTTTTTGCAGAATTTTATTTTTTCTTCAAGAGAAATACAGTTAGAACATTCATCAGTTCTCGAACTACCAAATCCCATATTCAACATTGTTCTAAATATATTTGGCCTAACCTTCTTACATTCGTCAGTTGTTTCAGCATCGTACATTCTTCACATTTTTTGAATATTTAAATCACTTTGTAAGTATTGTCGGTTTAATGTTTTGCTTCTACAGTAGTGGTTTTCTAGCACTTGAAATTTTTTAATAAAATCGACTACTTATTGTTTCTTTTATCTCAAATTGTTTCGATTTCCTGTCACCACCTCTTTTCTCAGAAGGAAGGTCGCCAGACAGGAAATGACGAGATAAGACACCAACAAAACAATTCTTAGAAAGGCGCAGTGTGTCTAAAAAAGTTTTCTGGCAAACAGCAAATCTTTGCTTTTTAGATTTACTATAAGTGAAATACTTGGCAATAACAATTTTTCTCCATTATTATTATTAACTGGTGTAGATGTCTTTGGGGAAAGCGTGTCTGTATATTTCAAGATAAAAAAATCTTGTCCAAATTTTATCTGTAAACTCAATACATTGTCACTAAAATTTATTGTAAAATGAAATTTGATCATTTCGTGAAATATCACGATAATTGTAAGCAGCAGCTTTTTCCCATGATTGCAACTAATCAATTTAACTCGGCCTATTGGATCATATCTGTAAAGAAAAGAAAGAAAAATACTGTATCATCTATAAAATGTAATCAAATAATTACTGAAAGATATTTTAAACCGCTGACAACTCAAATTTAGAAAAATGGTATGCTGTTTTTGTACAGCATATTTTATTTTATTATACACATTCTATTTTATTAACCATATTGAAATTATACTAGAAGATAGGCTATGTTGGATAACCATTAATATGTTACTGTGACCTACCTTTGTTTTTTTGCTTTTTCTCTCTTCCAAGACTGCTCTTTTCTCAGCTTTTTCCTTGGGTTTTTATGATTTTTGACTGGAAACACTTCATTTTAAAATCAAACTTATATTTTTGTTAAAAGATGCAAGATAGTTTACTTTTTAATACTTAATTATTTGGACAGAAACTGAAACTGACTAGCAAAAACTAGAGCATTACCGACAAATAATTCACAACTGTTGTAAAGCGCAGCACTGTGGATGGATGTGTCTGGTTTTGAAAAAAAGCAGCTGATACTTGTCTGATTATGAAACTAAACATACATTTTAAAGCGTCTTTACAAAGCAATGTGTCTACATTTGAAAAAAATGATTTTTACATTTGATGTAAAATGTTATAGAGATACTAAAACTAAAAATCCGAATTTAGAAAAAAAGTGATGTCTGGTTATGAAACTAAACGACTAATATTATTTCAATGTTTGATAAGGAAATTAAGGTAGTGGTTAACCATTAACAAATAATTTACAAAAAGTTATTTGAACACGATTGTTATTTCTTTAATACAAGGCATATTCATAAAGTAAGGGCCGTCGTCAGCCTTAAATTTAAATATTAGCAGTTGTGAACAGAATTTCTTGCATGCAGGGCCATCCATTGACTATTTACGAAGTCACTGCAATTGTTATTTTGATTCAGTAGTTGTTTGCATGCTGGTGAATGCAGATTGCAATGTCTGCAATAATCATTTTTTCTGCTAGTTTTGAAGTGTGCATTGTGATTAGATTTTTGTGTACAAAAGGATCTTTAGCTGCTGAATTTAGTGGGAGTTGTGCCTAGTGTATGGACATTCAGTAATGAGTGAAGGAAAGGTTAGACAATGGTGTTGAGACTTTAAAACTAACCATACAAATGTGCATGATGAAGAGTGGAGCGGGGGCCCCAATATTCTGATCGATGAAATAGTTGAAACAAGTGAACTGAAAACTGCAATGTGATCGGCGATTGATTATTATTATTCTGGCTGATGAATTGCAACATGTTGGACACACCTCTATCTGCACGATTGTCAGAGAAAAGCTCTGATGTCACAAATTGTGTGCTACGTAGTACTGAAAATGCTCACCATCCAACACAAACAGCAAAGAATGTGCAGTGGACAAGGGTTTTTGGACTGCTATCAACAAGATTGCAATGATTTGTTTCCCCACATTTTTATGGGAGACAAGGTGTGGGTATATCCTACACCAATGCAGAATTGAAACAGTCAATTCAATGGTATATTTCTTTACCTCTTAAAAAATAAAGATTAATAAAATTGTTTTATACCTTCTTTAGCATTAAAATATTATCCGAACAACTAGGTTTCCAAAAGCAAAGGCTCAAATTTTTACATGCTACCGTAAAGGAGTAAAAATAGATGGAGAATTCTGTAATCTTAAAATAATTACTGATCCTCAGTTGTAGCTTTATTGATTATAACATGAAGTATCAGATCATCTGCATTCCAGATGAACACATCTTAGATGATTGTGACAGATTTTATTATTTAGAAGAGAACATTCATCAAAATAAAGAAATAAAAAATTATAATGAAAATTAAGATTTTTATTTTCTTTAATTCTTGCCCTTTTACTATAATTCATAGATAGTATGCCTGAAGAGGGTCAGCCCTCTCATTTGATGCTTAAAAAACAAAAAAACTTTCAAATGAAAGTTATTGAAAATAACTTTATTTTTGGAAATTATTTTTCTAAAATACACTCTGAGAGCAACTAATTAAAGAACAAAGTTTTACCTAAAGGGTATTCAGGAAGTTTATTTTCTTTGTCAATTGCAGTAATTGAAAAACTATTTTTCATTTGGAGGAATAGAGTAAACTGATATAAACTGAAATAATGGGCAAGAGTTGAAAAAAAAGTCACTGCACCAAGCCTTCTTGGTTTAGTTTTTATATGAATTACATAGATAGCATTCATCTGCAGAATTATTACCTGATGTAATGTTTTAATTTCTTATATGCTATAGAGATATGTCTTTAAAAATTGCATTGTGTCTAAGTATAAAAATAGTGGTAAAATAAATTTACTGTTTAAGTAGTTTTAAAAAATTTACTAATTTTTAATAAATAAAATCCAAAATAAATTTTTTTCTAAATTTTATTTATGGGACCATGATGTAATGCTGTACAAAAAATGATTAGTTGGATAACTTAACAATATTTATTTAACTATTTTTCTATTCATCACCAAATAATATTTGTAAAAGTTATTTCTAAAACTCTTATCCTCCAGCTTCAGTTAATGTATTGTAAAAAACCATGCAGATTGGCCCAGCAGATTTTGAATTTTAGCATCTGTATTAAAATGCATATTCTGAAAATATATGTATAAATACATGCAGATCAGCCTTGTAAGTTCAGTGCTTATTCCTGAATATTTATCTGTATATCACAAATGGAGGTAGAGGTAATGTTCTTGAATATTGAAAATTAGGAATCTGTATAAGGTTTCTCTTACAAATTTAAATAGCTTTGTACTATGGAAAAAAAATTGTTTTCAATTTGTACATTTATTTACTGTTTTTAATTTGTAGCCATAGCCTGTTTTTAAATTGTCAGAGAGCCACACCCAGTAACCGATCACAGATTTGTCTACATGTATTTTGTATGTCATCAGTGCTAAAAACATGGAAAACATTCTTCTTACTATTATAAATAGTAATAGTGTTAACAGGGTCATCCTTACTGCTTGGTAAACCTGCTTCCTTTAACCATTGATCTTTGTGTTACATTTTAAATTTCTGAGGGAGTAGTAACTGCTATATTGCAGTTTATTAGCGTGCTTTGTGAAATTTTCTTGGAATTTATGGATTTGTAATATGTCATTTGGGTCATTCCATGTCAGGAGGACCCCCGGTCTCCAGTCTACATCAAATTTTTTTGTAGACATTCACCGCTGTGATTTTAAATGCCATTTTAACAAATTGTACTTTATATCTGCTATTGCTGAATTTCTGTGATCTCTTGAAAAAAGGGTGTACTTGTGCTGGTAGTTCTTGCATACATGAAAAAAATTCTAACTTTGACTTAAAATTTTGAATTTAATAACAAAGATAGGTTTATTTTATGCTGAATTCAAATATGTTATTCAGAAGTTTCTTTTAGCTCCTGATTTTGAGATATAGCAGCTGAAATTCAACAAAAAATGTTGTTGCGACATTTTCTAAGTCAAGGTTTGAGCTTATATAATTCCTTGTACTGTAATCGGAATGATACTTTGTAACCTGAAAAAGGATATAATTATGTGTAACATCCTAAAGTTTCAAAGCAATTGGAGGCTTATATCTGGAGACTGGAGATATATTTGGACAATGGAGATATTTAGTCAAACATTTTTAGCTTGATTTTTTAGCTACCTTTGAAAGTTTATATCTTAAGTATACCTTTATGATTTTGTTAGTTTTATAATAGTTAGAAAGAACAACCTTTAAACCATAAAATTCATGCAATTTTTCTTTTTTACCTGTACTTTATAAGTGGCAGAAAAAACAGTTGAAAGATGTGCATCTTTCATATAGGGAGCAAGTTTTCCATAAGTTTATGAATTAAATGAATACTCTTTAATAGAAAGTTATTTTTTTTATATTAATATCACCATTTTGCCTGTTAATAAAAGTTATTAACTGTATTAGCTGTACCTTTCCTCCTATTGAATGCAGAGGAGACAGTTTCAACTAATAATTTCTGTTATGATAAGCACTGATTTTAAAAATATTTATTACACATGCACAAAAATATAAAGTCATAAACAGAATGAAATATAGTCATAGTAGTAATAACAGAGTGCCAAAAGTATTACAATATTATGTAACACAGTAACTTCAAATAAAAATAAACATATCTAAAGTCATGAAAAATCTTCTAGCACAATATTTTTAAGTTTAAATTGTTTTTCAATCATAGACTGGATATATTTCAGTTACATATATTGTCATGATGATGATCATATTTTTGTCCTGATGATGTCGTTGATAGTGCTTAAAGAGTAGCAAAGAGTGCTGTTCTGGAATACAGCAAGTGTCCTTTCTTGGGGGCTAGCATGTGACATATCTTCAAAAGATATGTCATATATATTTCTAATCCACCAGGAATTGTCATACATGCAAATCACATATTGGGTTGGTTGCAAGCTGGTTAGTGATATGCTTTGAGAGTAGGTTTACCAGTTTCATAAACATCAGTTTCAAATACTGAAGTACGATTTGAGGTTCTGCAGACTAGGGATTTTAGCTTTGCTAACTGTATTAAACTGGCAGTTCTCTCTTGTTCCAGCAATTGTGTGACCACTTCTAAACTGGGTTTCCTTTCATGTTGGATTCTCTCAACTTCTCATGGGGGGGGGGGGGGCCCTATTTCCTGGTATCTTTTCTTTACAAAATTCAAATAAGGCTTTTTGTTTCATTTTCTGATTTGTTAGAGGTCACTGTAGACTGGCAGTTGGTGCTGATCATTTTGTAATATCTCCAATTCCATCACAAGGTAATTTTCCATGGCTAGTACTAAAGATATATATTTAAGCTTCAAAGGAGAGCTTCCAGGTGGTTGATAGTGAGGCATACATTCTTCCAGAAGCCTCTAGCATTTCCAGATCACTGAATTCTAATTCTGGTTGATCATCCTTTGACTGAAATTCTCTTTGAGTCACAATTTGTTAAACGTTTTTAATCGATCAGCAGAATCAATATCAATTGACCACAGTCCTTTTCTGGCATTGTGCAACTATTTTCAGATTGGATTACAGCAGTCCTTCTGTAGAAATTCAAACTTCGTCAGCAAAACAGCTATATAATAGGAACATATGTCAGTATCTTCATTAAAGCTAATTCCAGATTGCCGCTGTAAAAGTTCTTTGTTCATTACTAATAATTTCTTTCACAGGTAATAAAAAGCTTTATTATTGCCAAAATAGTTAGTCAAAGATAACAATTTTTACATTTGTCTGCAAACTATAAGTAAAGTACTCTTTTCTCAAGAGGCCACAAAAAATCAGCCATAGCAGATTAAAAGAGCTACAGTTTGGTAAAATAGCATTTCAGACCATGGGAGCTTTCATAAAAAATTTGATGATATTTGAAGTAAGTCAGCTGGGGATGATTTTCAAAACTGTACCACTTGAAATGAATGAACCATTTGTAACTTAATCATTATGAAAAGTTGCTTAAAAAATATAAATACTTAGATTTTAAGAAGTATATACAAATATTATTTGAAATAGGCATTTATTGTTAAAATTGTTTGTTACAGGTATTATAGAGGAGCAGTAGGTGCATTATTGGTGTATGATATTGCTAAACATTTGACTTATGAAAATGTTGAAAGATGGTTGCGTGAATTACGTGATCATGCTGATCAAAATATTGTAATTATGTTGGTCGGTAATAAATCCGATTTGAGGCATCTTCGAGCCGTACCTACTGATGAAGCTAAGTCGTTTGCTGAACGTAACAGCCTCTCGTTTATTGAGACTTCGGCCCTTGATTCGACTAATGTCGAAGCTGCCTTCCAGAATATTCTTACCGGTATGAAAGTTCTTGTTATATGAAAAGTATACTGTAAGTTCAGATCATGTAAACTATTTTTTCTTCTTAAATTTTTCCCATTAATTTTTTAAAGTTTAACTATGTTGTAAATAAGAAGACAATTTTACATACTTTGTAAAATTAGTTTCTTTTCTATTGAACTGTTATTCTACAGTTATGTTTAAACTTCTGTACAATATTTCTTGTACTGATAATTCTTTTCTTATTGTATTTATTTAAATTTGTAGTATAATACTATTACTCTGTTATAAAACATTCAAATGCTGATTAAATTTTACCAACAGCTGTATTAAATTAGTTGACAAATCACTAAAGTTAGGTAGTAATTTGAAAATTGATTGTAGATGTAAATCATTCCGTTAGATCAGTTATTGATAAATTTATTATGTTAGCATTAACATAGAAGAGCATCCAGCTATAATGTCACGTAATCTTTTACTCAAGTCCAGAGAAACAAAATAATGATGGTAATTATTATTTTTAGGATTTGGTAGCCTCATTTTTCATGATTTATTATTTGTGAAACATTAAATTTGTGCTCAAAATTCAGATCATTTATCAAATACGTTACAAACTTGTAGGTTCTAATAATTACCATTACCATTAAGATTTGCCTAATACGGTACTTTCATTAAAAAGTTTTGGTAAGATTTTTAATCCATTTTTTAAAAAATATTCTTCATTTTAAACAAATATATATTTCAGGAATGTTTATTTTCCCAAGTTAGAAGTAACCTGGTGGAATACCATAGCTTACTGCGTAAAATTTCTAAATATAGGTGGTTTCAGTTCCAAAATTTGTTCTAATATTTATTGTCATGATTAACATATCTTATGTTAATATTTTAGACTGATAATATAATATGTCTTGTTATAGTGAATAAAAACTTGAGTATAAAATAGAAGAAAAGGATTCGATATTAACATAAATACTCAGGGACAGAAATAATCAAAGATTGTTAGAGGTAATTAATGTAATATTGTGATAGTAGTGACAGGAGACATGAAATAAGAACTGGAATAAATAGCAAATTATGTCTATGATTAAAGAAATTGACAAGTAGTGTATTTAACGTATTAATTAGGCTGATGTATAATTTTGAAGTTTGAACTCTGAAAACCAAGTGATCAGAATATTTGAAGGATTCAGAAGTGGATATAAAGATATAGAAAATGAAATGATCATAACAGATTTAAATTACGGAGTTCTGTGTTGTTGGATATATGATTCATGCTAATGAGAACTCATTAGTCATGTATGACTTAATTAATAAGTAGTCATCTAGTTACATAAATGTATAATTTCACCAACAGGAATGTTTATAATACAGTTTTGGTTTTGTTATTTTTATTATAATTTTATTTGTACACGCTTAATGATTGATATGTTTCTAAAAAAAAGGAAGGTAGACCATATAAATGAAACCTTTGCTGTTATTTTATGATTAACTAAATTCTGTAATTATGTTTGTAATGAGCATCATATAAATATTTAAAAATTTGGTAGGTATCGATAATGCTGAATAACCACCTTAAATTTAAATAGTTGTAAATATGTAGTGTGTGTGTGTGCGCGCACGCATGCACACACACACACACACACACACATACACACATATATATATATATATACACACACAGACACACCCTCACTCACTGACAGACACACCCTCACTCACTCACAGACACACCCCTCACTCACTGACACACCCCTCACTCACTCACACACACTTTATGCACACCCTGGGAGTGTGAGTGTGTCTGTGAGTGAGTGAGTGAGGGGTGTGTCTGTGAGTGAGTGAGGGTGTGTGTGAGTGAGTGATGTGTCTGAGTGAGTGAGTGGTGTGTCTGAGTGAGTGAGTGATGTGTCTGTGAGTGAGTGAGGTGTGTGTGTGTGCGTGCGCGCGCACACATGTTTGCACATGTATGAGGGTGCATAGTGTGCATAGGGTGTACATACACCACTCACTCACAGACACACCCCTCACTCACTCACAGACACACCCCACACCCCCCCACCACACTCGCAGCCCCCGCGGACGCACCCCG
>JAAAKQ030020389.1:0-17795 GCA_010016005.3 Zanna intricata
AATAAACCTGTAATAGATGGCAGTACGTGACATTTCAAGTTAAAATTAAAATCTTCATACCTAGAATTAATATTCAACCAACACTTAACATAGATTGAGTAACAACGTTACTAATACCTGATATTGTCATTAAAACAGGATCGGTTTGGATTAAAACAGGTTCGGAACAGTCAGTATAACTCAATTTGAATACATTATTTATTATAACGTTATTATTTAACAATAAGGATATCGCTAATAATATTAAACTTAAATTGAATCCAATTACAAATATGGGTTCAACTTATCAGCTGAAGCTTTAAAAAGTATTATGACTTCTAATTCTTTTAAAATTTATTAAAAGTCATGAGCCTGACTTTTTCAAGTTCATGATTAAAATGGCATCAGTTTTTAAGGGACTAAGGATGAATCTTAGTCCCTTGAAAACAATAGTCTGAGGCTATTGTTTTAAAAACATTGCTTTCAAATGAAAGAAATATACCTCTTTTCTTAAACTTTTTCTTTTTTAAATTGAAAGATTTCTTTTACATGCTTTTATAGGAAAAAATTATATGTTTTTATGATTTAAAAGGAAAGTAGAACATATCCCTCTCTAATATATATGTATAATACAATTATACAAAGGATTTTTAATATTTTTTCTTTAGTTGAACCTTAACACAACAGAAATAATTCGTAAATAGTGCTAGTATTTTTTTTTTCAAATCAAATCATTTTTTATACTGTATTCTACTTTCCCGGCGAATGTAACTAGAAAAGCTATATTAAAGGGGAAAATATGATGATCATGTCAAGAACAGGGTATCGGGCTTTTTGAAAATCTATAAATTTTAGGGTTTGGTTAGTTTACCAGACCATACATATGTATATCGCATTGCTTCTAGCCTTATATCTCAGATTGACCAAACTGATTTTCTTCAAATTTGGCCCAAATATTTCTATATATTGGTCATTGATCAAATTTTTTTTTTTTCAAAACTTGTTAAAGGACTGGGGGATTACGTAACCTCTCTATTTTTATTCTTTTGTTCTATATCTATATTCGGTTTATTTTTCAAAATTTTTTGAAAGTTTATGCTTCATAGATAGACTATTAAGAAATGTCTACAATTCTTTTTAATTATATACACCAGACTTAAAATTCAGAAAGGGGTTATTTGAGAAATTTTATCTTTTTTTATTTTATTCTTTATTGAAGACGGTATTAAATAACAGAAACTTTTACTTAAGAAAATTTGTGAAGCTTCTTAACCTATATATGAATATTTATAGAAAAATCTTTCTTGACATTATTTCCCATCTCTAAAATATACATTTATTTTTTTTGTTTCTTGGCTTCAAAATCTCTTTAATTTTATTACTCATAGTCAGCCGGGAAAGTCATGCAACAATTTGACATTTTTTTTTAAATTTTATAATAATTTAGTTTTCATAATACCTCTTGAAATTTATTCCATTAAAAAAAAATTGTGTTTTTTAATTCCTGTAATATCTTGTCATGTATCATAAAATATATTTAAACAGTATGTCTGTCTGCTTTCTAAGTAATTCGGCTAAATATAAAACAGTATCTGTGTAAATATTTCTACAAATTTTTACAAATAAAAATTAATTCGCGAGTAAAAAATTAAAAAAAAAAATAAGGTTAATTTTTTCAAATTAGGGTGGACTGTAAATTCTCATTTATTGAAAAAAAAAAAATGTAACTACTTCGATCAATTTTATTTATTAATTATTTTTAATTTATTAATTTTTTTTTTTTGAGTCTTTTCATGCAGTTTTTTCTCAATGAAGGGCTCTATAATAATGGAATAAATATGAGGTAGGAGGAGAAATTTTAAATAAAATATAATTTTTTCTTAACTTTAGAGGTTGAAAGAAATATTCGTTTAATTTAATTTGTTTTATAAAGTTAATTAATAAAGAAATTTTTTCATGAAAAGAATGTATTTTATTTTAATATATATTCTGATATACTTTACAGTAGCAAAGCATTTGCATGTTTGTTATAAATAATAAAGATTTTTTTTTTAAATAGACTGGCAGGGGACGGGAGAATTTTGTGTAATTTATCATTTTTCCAGTGTTTTTATTTCATATATTCACATTAGTTATTTTATGAGTTTATTTTCACTGAGTAGTTTAAACTATGTTTACCGATGACGGTACAAATAACTAATCCTACCTCTTTTTTATTTTATAAATTAATTGATTTCAGGGAATATCTTTGTATAAATATCTGTTGTAAAAGCATACATAAATGTTTTAATAAAATTTTGTCGCATACATAACTTATATCAGATATATGAAATAGAAATTGTTAAATAAATATTTAAAAATATTATAGTTTAAAAGACTTTTTTTTCAACAGATTCCCATTTTTTATTATTTCATTAATACAATTTTTTAATATATTCATGCATATATTTAAATAAAAATACATATTAAAAATCTATAAAATTAACTTTATTTTTTTTTTATAAACAGAAATTAAATGTTATAAAAAAAAAAGTTATTTTATATCGTATATCACTTATTTAATTCATTTCAATTTATTGAATAGAAAATCCTAATGTATGATCTACTTAACGTTCAAAAAACTATGTTGTAGAAAGTCCTTCAGAAGGAGCAGATTTCCGTTTTTAGTTAATAAAGAAAGAATATTGCACTACTGTATTGATTTCTGAAAATAATATTGCTTTTGGTGTTATTTTTTTATTTCATGTTATGTTAATTTTATGTGTTCAAAACTATTAAAACTTCAAAAATTGGTCTTTTCAACCAGTTTTGAAGTTTTTTCCAACCAGATTGGATTTATTTCGAAACTAAAGTACTATAGCGACCGTTTTTTTTTTTACCGAATTTTTGAAGAAAAGTACGGCATTATTTTCAGTTGCATGGTTGGAAAGGGGGATCTGAACATGAATCTCCTGTACTCCTCCCTTAAAAACTGTTTTCAACAATATTGCTTATATCAGTATTATACAGTATTATATATATCGATAATGGTATATATAGGGTTTATACCCTATAGGTATATACAGGGTTCTGAGGTATGAGGAGTACGAAATACCATTTACTTTACTTTAATTGGGGTTTCCAATATATATATAGGCCAGTCTTTAAAATTTTGTAGCTCAAAAATCTTCGAAACTATTAAATCATTTTCATTGAAATACGAGTATATTAGTAGTGCAATAAGTACGTGATTACCTTTCAAGACATATGTACAATATATAAATATGGCCTAGCGCAGTAGCGATTTACGATTTTCTTTGGAAATCCACTAAAAATATCTTAACTCCACATTTTTATAAGAAGTTAATTATTAAAAATATATAAATTTTAAGTTTACATTATGCTTTTTATATTTGTCTTGTAATTTTATTACAAGATTGCTATTATTATTATTTTATTATTACTTTGCTGATTATTTATACAAAAATAAGACCTCATGAGGGGTCCCTCACAGCTAATTCTATTTCCTGTAAAGCTAGAAAACTTAAATTTTGAATATTTTTTCTGTAGGTAGAAAAATTAAAAAAAAAAAAAAAAAAAAAAAAAAAAAAAAAATACTTTTGGTTAAATCTCCCTCTATGGGATTTATTGAAAAATAAAAATGTTTGAGAATGGTTATTGAGAACTGAAAAACTGTCTGTTCAAGTGCTACAAATAATAACGATGTTAGGATACTTGATATGAGCCCCAAATCACTCCGGAAAATAACACGGTTGTTTTTAAAATAAAAAAACATTCCACGCCAGGCTCACTTGATAAACCGATGAGTGAAGTGATTTATATATATATATATATAGAACACAGATGCTTTTATATTTAGAGATTGTAATATTTTTATTTAGTTCTTTATTCCAAATTAAGTTTTTTTTTGTTTTTTTTTTAACCTCCGGAACCACAGTTAAATATATCTTCAGAGGATGAGATGAATGAGTTTTTGTGTGAAAAATGCCATGCCTGACCGGGATTCGAACCCAGGACCTTCGGATGAAAGGCCGAGACGCTGCTACCACTTCACCACGGAGGCCGGCGAAATTAAGTTAACTCCTTTATAATTTTTTCATAGAACATTTTATTAAATACTTCCCATCTGAAGTAGTCAAGAATTCTATTCTTGCTGTATTTTTGCAATTTGGGCGATAACATGTCTAATTATTTGCTTAAAAAATATTGTCTGCTGATATTGTTATATACCTTGTTCGCATTATTTATTATTTAAAATTAAAAAATGAATTAAATGACAAGATCAGTAGTAATATCAATCAATTTATTGGTATAAACTGTAAACCATAGATTTACCACCTGTTAAACAGTTACAGAATTCAAATTTGTGTACTGGGGAAACTGACTTTTAATTCAATACACATAGGTAAATATTATTTAATTCTAAGAACTCTGTTACCAAATTCTTCAGAGGATGAGATGAATGAGTTTTTGCGTGAAAAATTCCATGCCTGACCGGGATTCGAACCCAGGACCTCCGGATGAAAGGCCGAGACGCTGCTACCACTTCACCACGGAGGCCGGCGAAATTAAGTTAACTCCTTTATAATTTTTTCATAGAACATTTTATTAAACACTTCTACATCTGAAGTAGTCAAGAATTCTATTCTTGCAGTATTTTTGCAATTTGGGCGATAACATGTCTAATTATTTGCTTAAAAAATATTGTCTGCTGATATTGTTATACAACTTTTTTTTTTCTTTTTTTTTTTAAATTTTTCGCGTTATTTATTATTTACAATTAAAAAATTAATTAAATGACAAAATCAGTAGTAATATCAATCCATTTATTAATATAAACTGTAAACCATAGATTTACCACCTATTAAACAATTACAGAATTCAAATTTGCGTACTGGAGAAACTGACTTTTAATTCAATACATATAGGTAAATATTATTTAAATCTAAAAACTCTGTTACCAAATTTTCATTATTATGTTAATTTTTTTCTCAGATTAATTAGACTCATTTATCACTCTCTTTAGAGTATTTACCGTAATACTTTTTTTAATACATTTAATGTAGTACTGGTATAATATTTGGTTTCACGTTAATATATACTTTGTAGGTTTAATTTAAAATAACCTGATCAGAACTCATTCATTTTTAAGATTTAATTGAATATGTAAAGGAGAAAATCTCAATTTAATGATTTTTAATTTTAACTTAATCGTATTTAAACTATTAGGCTGTTTTTAAATAGCGTTTAATTCTGATATTCTTTATTTTTTAATATTGTTATTATTGTGACAATAGAAAGATTTTGTTATTCTTTCTTATAGATTTAATAAAACCTAAATATATAACTTTTTCAATGGATAAAACCGCTTATTCTTTATTTTTCACAAAATATTCGTAAAAAAAAATAATGTATTTATTTTATTTTCAATATTTTTAATTTTTTTTTGAATTTGTAAAACAAACCAGGATATGTTGTTAATTAGAAACCAATAACAAAGCGGTGACTTCGAAGCTGTATCGAGGAGCCACAAGTGTATATTTATATATCTAGTCTTTCTTAGAGTTAAAGTGTCAATTTCTCGTATACAAAAGTAAACACTTACCAGTTCACTACCGAAAAAATTAATTTTAATAGCAAAAAAATCATTGACTGTTGTTTTTTTTTTTCAAAATATGGTGTATTTTTATTCTCCTAAGAAATCCAGAACACTTGCCTTTAATGTGATATTTTTTGTTTTTTTTGGTTAGCAGTAAATCGAATATCAATAATTATGTAACCGAAAACAGGTCATCTATATTTATATTTTTCCTGTAGAATTATTTTAATTTTGTCCACTAATAAAACATTACTAACGCTTGTAATATGGATGTTTTTATATAAAGACAGAGAAAGTGGATAGTTTAATTTAAAGTTAATTTTAATTACGTTAAAAATAAAACTGTTGTTGACTAAGTTTCAAAGGATGTATTTAGATATGAAGATAAATACTCAAGTGACAAACACAAGCTATGTAAACAGTGTTAAAATGAAAATTGTAGACGAATTCAAAGTTGACTTAAGGCTGAAGATGTATATTTTTAAAAATCAAAGAATTTTTACCATGTATATAAGAGGTAATTTTACTATCAAATTTTCATTAAATCTGCAATGAATAAAATGCTTTAATAATGAATTTATAAAAAATTTTATTACATTTCAGTTATTTTGTTAACCACAATTTTATGTAAGTATATCATTGATTTGTTTCCATATTTTAGTAATAAGAAACTAACAATAAGTTTCCTGGACCTCATTTATCACGGACCTCATTTTCCTGGACCTCATTTTTCCTTGTTTATTGTTAATTTTTGTTTTTTTTTATACTCTTTATCTGGGTGTAGTTCCTATTTCTTTAAAAATTTGTTCATTGAACCAATATTTTTATATTTGAATTTTTGAGAATAGTAAGTGTATTGGAAAAATATATGCAAGAAATATTCATTTTACGTGATCTTTATGCAAGTGGAACACCAAATGTAACTTATGTGCAAGAAAAACACTTATTTCACCTAAATTCACGTAAATTAATCCTTCTTTCTTTGTCTATTTAGACGTTAGAGCTGCCGTAAGGTATTACTTCAGAGGATGAGTGAGGATATGTATGATTGCAAATGAAGTGTAGTCTTGTACAGTCTCAGGTTGACCATTCAGTCTCCGGGTGATGGTTAATTGAAACCCAACCACCAAAGAGCACTGACATTTACGATTTAGTATTCAAATCCGTATAAAAGTAATTACCTTTACTAGGATTTAAACTTTAGAACTCTCGACTTCAAAATCAGCTGATTTGTGATCACGAGTTCACCAGAGACTAACCCAATGGGTAAGTAAATAAATCCTGAATTTACATCAATTTTTTTTCGTTGGAGAAGGGAAAACCTTTTATTGGCTCTGTGTAGTCTCGTACCCGATAGTAGTGTGGTAGTATGGAGTGGACCTCATGTCTAGTCTCCATCCACACCTCCATTGTAGGCCCTACGCATAAAAATTTATCAGGATCTGCGGTTTTTTTTTAATCTCTACTGGGGCTGCCCCAAGGGAGATTCAGAGTTACTTATTCACCTCTAGACATCATACGCTAATTTGGTTTGAATGATCCTAACCAGCATTGTGAACATCGCTTTCCATGATTATTTAGTCTTTAGCACAGTCCCAATGATGTTCTCCGGGTTAAGCGTGCCGAATTCTCTCCTGTATGCTTCCCTATACTGCAGGAACTGATCACATAGGAATACCATGTGTTTTCCGGTGTCCTTCTCCCGGAGTAATCGCATTCTAGATTTACTTACAAATATTGACGCTCTTGTATTAATTATACAAGTAATGATACAATTTAATATCAAAATCCTTAAATACGATTCGTTGCAGTAAATTTTTGCAATTCTTCAATAAAAGGTAGATTGTTTATTGAAGGGGTTTTATGTCTGAAATTTATTAATTTATTAAATTAACTATATTAAATTTAATATAGGATTGACATTAAGGGTGCTGATGAAATTCAAAACCTTATCAATAAGATCACAATTTTACAAAATTTCAAAACAAACTACCGTAAACTTTATTATATTAAAATAGAATTTGAATAAGTTGTTTACTGTAATAAGGTACTCATTTGAAAAATAAAAAAAAATAAAAATCGAATTTATCAGATGTGTTCTTACCTTGTTTGATAATATTTCAATATCTTACAATTATGTTTATTACAGTTATTATTTTTTCCAATGAAAAAATTTTAAAAGATTATTTTTAAAAAATATTCTTTTTTAATTTAAAAATAGGGAGCATTTTAAACTTAAAATTATTTTCTGAAAAAGAATTAGATATACTAATGGACAAATCAACGAAGTTATTGTAATCCGGATAATAAAGACATTTTTATTCAATTTGACTTTTTTCAGAATATTTATTTGATTATTAGATTAAAAGGAGCGTCCTTTTATGATCGTAGATAGAGGTGTTATCTAAATCATATTTCTTTTCCACTAAGATTGATAATGAGTTTATACCATAATTTTTTATTAAATAAAATTGTTATTAATTATTTTTATTAGTTACTTATTATTCTTATTAATAAAATGCTTATATTTCTTATTAATTATTTCTTATGGATCAAATTCTTATTAATTTGATTCATAAGAAGAGATAAATGTATGAATTTTGTATTATATAAGATTCAAAGCAACGAATGATATTTTATAGTAGGTTCAATGTAAATGTGATTATTTTTTGTGATTGCTGGACTAATAAAAGTATTTTTGTTTTTTCTTTTTTAATTTCTGTTTCCATTTTTTTTTTTCTTTAGATTACGTCCAAGTCATTAGATTAGTTTTACAAAATATAGACCACATTTTACATGAATATCTCTAACCAATAAGAATTTTAACTTTTCTTTCTCCTAACAACCTCACAGGACTTTTAAACCATACTTAAAATTCTAGACAGCTGGACTTATTCTATACTGCTAATAAATATTTCACGTACATTGTCCAAATGTAATGGAAATTTCAAGATAGTAAGAAATCTGTTGTTTTAGAACCATTAACACGAACAATGATTGGTACACTCTTCTTTGGAGGCGGGTATTTTTTTCTAATCAATATGTTTGTTGGTAATAGAAAGCGTTTGTGCTATGCGCGAAGCGTCAAAGTAATTAGTGGAAGCTAAAAGTGTCTGCAGTGCCCGCTGCTATTCATAAAAAAAAATTGATATCATAATATTATTTACTAATTATTTATGAGAACATAAAAATATAAAATAAGAAATATTCTTTTTGAAAAAAGAAATATTAAACGTGTCAAAACCAAACGCTATGACAAATATTGTCAGAATAACTCAATTTGAATAACAGTTTTTATTATAACGTCATTATTTAACAACTACTATATTGCTAATAAAATTAACATTATTTGGTTATTAAATGATAATAACCAAATTATAATAATTAAGCTCAACAGCTCTGATATTTTTAACTAGTTCTTTTTATTGTCATAGATCTCGAACTATACAATTTAAGAACTGCTGATTTAAGTTATGAAATGCTAAAACTTGTTTATATAACTGTTAACTTCATAAAATAATTTTTTTAATAAATTAAAAAAGAAAAGATCTTGAATTCAAAAGTAAAAAAAAAAAAATCCAAAAAGAAAGGCAAAAAATATAATTAAAATACTCGTGTATGGTTTTTTTCCTATTATAAATATAAATAATTCTAACTTACTTTTATGATGATATGTTTGATATTCTTTTGTATTTGATGCAGTAATTTTTAATTCAAACATTATTATTAACAATTAAATTATATTATCTGTGCTCTCGCCAGAAAAAAACATTCAATAGCTGGTAAAATAACAAGAGATCTGAATATGCATTGAGTTGAAAACGTAAAAAAAGACACAGGGAAACTATATGATTCACAGCAGTTCTTTAATTAAGGAAATTGTATTTATATATATAAATAACAATAATAATTATAAAACTACTACTGATTATTATGTAAACAGTTACTAGTTGAACTTTAAATATGAAAGTTGTTAACCGGAAAATGAACAATCGTAATTCTCTCATACAAATAGGAATTATAAAGGACAGCAAAAACCTTGTTAATAGAAGAGATAACTGTTAAAATCTGCCAAAGTTAACCGTAACATAATTCCAGCTAACTAGTTTGTTCCGATTTACATATTACAAACTATTTTCCATTGCTTAAAACTTTATATTTGTATTTATATTTAGTTGTATTGTTATAACCATTTGAAAGGATGTAAATGATATAACAAATTCTGTTCGCATTGAAAAAAGAATAGTTTTCTTTCATTGTGAAGCAACAAAAAATGAAAAAATTAAATTGTTTAAAAAAAAAAGAAACAAATCAAATAGTAACATGATGAAAATGATGTAATTAATTATGAACACTTTTCATAATGTATAGTTCTATTTCTGTAACTGTTTTATAGATTTTTAAAATTTATTTAGAACTTGCTATAATATATGTTTTTCAGATATTTAATACAACTACAAAGTTTAAAAATGTAGGACTTCCCTTTTTAATTCATAGGTATTGGTGATTAGATTAATTTTTATTTACTTTTTCTTACGTCCTCTTTGGTAATAAATTATGAAGAATGTTAGTTTTCTAGATGTGTAGGAAATGGCTTAGTTGGTAATAAATTATTACAACTAAATAATTCCTTTTTTATTACTGCGATTATAAGTTAATTCAGTATTAAAAGATAATGTAAATTATTTTATATTATTATTTCAAATTAATAATACGACATATAAAGGAGATTTGTTCATTTTTATTCAGGGAAGCATTTTAAAAATTAAAAACGTCAATAATTTGTTAAATAAATTTTTATTTTAGCTACAGAAAACGTATTTAAATATCCCTAACATTTTTCTACAATTTAATCTGAACGAAAATAAAATTTTAATATGGTGGCTCTTATGATAGCAAAGTACCAGACAAATTTATTTTATCTAGTAATATCAACTGTTATTAAATAATATTAAAAACAAGAATGTAAAACGTTTTATTTTAATTTTGTTTTATTAGAAAAATAAATTTCAATATAAAATTGTAAAACAAATCAGGAAATTGTAATTTTATAATATAAATTTTTTTTTCTGTATCCATTAGACAGCTTTCATATGAGTTTTTTAAATATATTTTTTAGAACCCGATTAAAAACACTTCACTTATAGGCACTATCCATCTCCAGGCATCAAATTCATATTTTTCCTGATTTAACTCATCCACCTGGATTATTTCTTTTTCTTACATGCATTATTTGTTTTTATTTTTATTTAACTGATATCACACTTAACTTGAAACATATATCCTAAAAGGGCAAAAACGTAATTAGACACGCACGAATCCACCAAACTGTGATTAAATGAAATAAATGAGTCATCCTTACAAATAGGATAACATAACACCATTAACCTACCCGCAATAAAAACATAAAATTAGCAATATTAAAAAAAAAAAAAGTTTACCCTTTATCTTTTAAAAAAAGGTAGATTAAACCCATTAGACCGGGATAGTCTAGTGGTTAACTAATCGTCGAAAATCAGTTGTTTAACAGCTGATTTTCGAAGACGAAGGTTCTGAGGTTCAAATCCTAGTATAAGTTAGTGGTTTTATAAAAATTTTGAATATTAGATAGTGAATTTCGATATATTTTGGTGGTTGGGATTCAGTTAATTACACGTCACTGAAATGGTCGGCCTGAGACTGTACAAGACTACACCTTATTTATATACGATATATACAATCATCTTTTTGGATCGTGGATGATATTTATTGTTCAATAATTGAATAAACTAAAACCTACACATCAGAAAAATATTTACAAAAATTTATCTTTAAAAAACCATTCAAGAGGAGTTTACTAAAAAATAATTTATTTTCTCTAAAACTTTATCGAAATATAATTAAAAATTATATATTAATTATTTTTTCCTGGCTTCATATCTCTAGAATATTATATCTTTATGTGGACAATATTTAAACAAATAAACTGCAAGATTAAATTTTTGTAATGGTTTTAAAGGATTTTTTTTTAAAATGATTTATAATAAAAAAATTATACTTACTGTGATTGTTTGGAAAGTTAAGGAGAAGTTAAGTTAAGGAAACAGGAAGTTAACAGGAACTTTAGGTTATAAGAGCCTTACACAGCTATATCTGGCTATATATTCACTCTCTTCATCCTATATACAACAGGACAAAATAGTAGGCTCTCTTTAAGAGCACTGAACTATCGTTGAGAGAGTGGTCAAGATCGGGTCTGCCTAGAAAAAATGGGTGAAAGACGTTATGATGCCAAAACAGGATTTCGATCGTAATCCATGATACCTAAAGAAGTAGAATACGCTATTAAATTTTTTTAAAAAAGTACGAGATTATATGCATTTATTAGATCTATTTAATATAAGAGGATATAAATAATTATAAATTGTTAACAATTACCAAATATTGTAATGTAACATGTTAATATAATCTTTGTTCCTAGAAAAAAAAATTCGTCAAATACAAATTTGAATCGTTCTATCATAAAAAAAAACGTAATAGTTTTAAATAAATTGCAAAAATGTAATTATAAACTAACAGAATTTATATCACCATAAATTATCAACAAATAGGTTAATAGAAATTTCTAAAATTGTATCTACTATTTGTATCTGGTAGTTTATTGTATAAAATAAAAGAAATAAAGTGAAATCAATGCGGTTTGTAACAGATATGTTACTAATAGTAATAATAATTAGAAATAGCTTGATTGTATTATTTAGGCGTAATTTGTAGGGGTTGCTTGTCGGAGTGTGAAACCGATAAGTCGATGTCTGCCGCCTGGCCACGACATCTTCCTGTGATCCGTCTTCCTGACTCTCAGATTGTGATTGTCCCCCAATAAAGAGAGACACGGTCGAACGGTGGAAAGGAACGCTTATCTGAGGAAAACCTGAAACCAATCGACTGAATAAAATGGATCACTCCTTTACAATATCTTAATTGAAATCTCCCTGATTATTGTACAACATGATATTTAATAATAATCTTTAAAATATGTTCTGTAATACCATCGGTATGAAACACACAATATTATGAAATATATCCTTTCGTGTCATCTTTAAATTTATTAAATGTATCCGGAATTTTTTCTGGTTACAAGTATATAACATGACACATTTACTACTCATGTACACGTGCGTTAACCTTATCTTTTATTTATACGTCAAAAATGGTAAAATACCAATTTGGCAAATAAAATAATTTAAAGTTAGATTAAAGTAATATTTTTTTAAAGACCAACTTAAAAAGGTAAAAAAAAAATACTGTTAGAATCAACTTTTATTTAAATTTGTATATTTTAAAGGAGAGCTAAATAAACAATTAATTAGAATGTTACTGATAGTTATTTCCAATTTGACACAACTCTAAAAATATAGAAATTAAAAAAAAAAAATAGTTTTCAAATTTCATATAATATTAGAATAATAATAGAATATTTTAATTTAATATTTCAATGTTTTTTTAATCCACATTCAAAAAAATAAATTTATAGGTTTTTTGTTAATTTAAATGTATAGACCTGCATATGATAAACATTAAAAAAAGAAAAACTCTGCATCCTTAAATTTTTTATTGTTGTTTTATTTAATATTTAAATTTTTTTTTATATCTGATTGTTTATATTTCTAAAATTTTTAATTCTTTAGATTATAATATTGAGAATTTTGTTTCGTTTAATATCTAATTAAAATACGCCATATGTTAATATGTATAAATTTTAATTAACTTCGATATTCTTGCGTTTGTATTTAGTTTCCAAGGACTTTATTCTTACTATTTTATTCAATATCAAATTTTCTACAATTTTAAAAAAATTTGTAAGTGTTTTAATATAACGAAGTTATTGTAATATAACGATATGTAACGATACGTATGTTTGCTATCTTTCTATCAAACATTTAAGTGTGTTTTTAAACGAAATCTTTTGTATTTTATCCAGATTTCTTAAAGACTACTAAAAATATAGTTCTAGGACATTTTGTTTTTAATTCTTCAGGACATATTTTATATAAAACCAAGAATAGAATATCGCAAAAATTACAGTAATTTAATGGAAAATGCAGAAATCTGCAAACTTTCCGCTTGCAGATATTTTCTGCAAAACACACAAACAGTTTCTCTACCTATATTTGTATAAATTTTTTTCTTTATTTCGCCAATAGAACGTGTCCTCAATTATATTTTTCTTGAATCATTCTATATATATTCAAAAATTATATAACTAGCCAATTATCTAGCGTGATCGAGAATTTGGATTGCGGGAATATTTTTATACACTTTTTTATTTAATTTAAATTATACTTGTTAATAAATTTGTAATTTTCTAGGTTTTTTCAATAGATTTTCTGATTTTTCACCTGAAAACATTTTGAACATTAAACAGATTTATCTTCTGTAACTGTGCATCCCAACCCCCGTAGGGAAAGGAAACTCACCAAGTGACGATTCCGGCCGCCACACCACCCTTCCCTTCCTAGCCCTGAGGGGCTTTAACGGGAGTCGTCTTCTATAATTGTGCAGTTACCCAATAGAAAACAATAATCACGGGAAGAAAAATAAAAAATTATTTAGATCGTCTTAGCACATCCTTTTATGTAATAGTATGGCTGCTAAGGCCGTTAGCCATGAAGACCCTCAAATAATCAAAACGTAAATAGCCAAAATATCATAAACCAGCCTTAAAATTGTTTATTACTGAATTAATAATTACGATTTTGAATTGGAGCAAACATAGCTAATTGGAATCTGAAAGAATAATTCTTTTAACTTATTTCTCTTTTTAAGTTGCCTCTTTAGACAGAAAAATGATAATTAAATTGTTGATAATATAATTTTAGATTTAACAAATCTTTCATTTAAGCCAACAAGAAAAAGAAATACATTAAAAGAACTTCCAAAAGAAGATTTTTTAAAATATTATTAAAATGTGTTAATTTGCTAAAGAGTAAGGCTTGAATAAAAAAAACATGCGCATCGAATTGAGAATTTAATTTTTTTAATTCAAGTTAGTTAAAAATACATAAAAAAAATTACTCAGAATAACTAGAATTGTTCAAGATTTTTTATCTCCATAATTTATCCTGATTCTTATATAATATTTCCCATATTTCGTTCATACATGATTCAATTGCGCGCGCGCACGCACGCACACACTCGCTTACAAAAGTATCAAATAATTTTAAAATGTTTAAACATGATTGCAAATCTTATACTTCAACAAAAGCAACCATCTACTGATACGACGTACCATTTCCATAACCCATTTATATATATGATTATGGTTATGGTTTTAAATGGTTATGGTTTTTACTACATTTTATCATTTAGACGTACCATTTCCATAATGTTTAAGTAAATAATATAGCTATTTTCTTTTTTGTCATCAAAATTGACTCCTTTTTCGTAAGTTTTCCCTTATTGCAGTTTACGCTGTCCCTGATTTTCTTTTACTGCTAACCATAATTTAACTAATCAAATTAGCTTTTCTTTCATTACAAAGTTATTTCATAGGTTTAATACTTCATAGGTCTTCAATACTTCTTTAAATGTCTTTTGTCTTCTTTCTTGATGATTTTGCTCCTTTTTTTCTGGATTGATTTCAGTTTGTCGTTTTCTATTTTAATATCCATTATACTTGCATACAGCTTGCTCACACTTATAAATTATTGTATATGATATTATACATCAAATTATTCGTCAAAAGAAGGTTAATGTATCGGATAATCTTTTATCTATACATTAGATTTGTGATAACCAAATAAATATTTGTGGTTTTTATTTTCAGAAATTTTACCGCTATTTTCGTAAAATATATACGTATAAAAAAAATGATTAAATAATAATCATTTAATATACTTAAATTTTTAAGAAAAAAAAACCTGGCAATACCGGTGTTATACTTTTCTAGTAATGGTTATTTGCTCTTATGCAATGGAAAACTAATGATGATATATGAAAAAAGTTTAAAAAATTTTAAAAAATTGATATTTTTTACTTTTTTCTGTTACCCCACTACCAAAATCAAATACTAAGAAAAATTTTTGATTTTTCTATATTTACTATGTTAAATTGAAGAAACTAAAAATAAATTCCGTTGAAAAATACATAACCAACGAAAAGTTACCTACGATTTCTTTTTTTGGGTGGTGGGGTGAATTATGATGAATTTTATTGTAATATTATAATTATAAGTTTAAATAAACTAAAAAGAGTTTTAAAAAAAAGTAAAAGAAATTATATTTTTAAACTTTGATCGGCTCTTCCACCCACAGTATTGCAACGAAAATGTATTTTTTTGGGACCACTTGCATTACTACTTAGAAGACAAAAAAATATTCGACTAAAACAATATGCAATAAATAGTTTTTTTTTTCTATTATTGAGGAAGGGAGAGAATTTAAGGATAATTTTTTTTTTAATGGTAAAGTTAGCATTTACGCATGTACTGAATGAACTTAATACAAAGTGGGTTATGTTTGAAAAATTTTGAGAAAATGGATCACAATAGATAATTTCTATACCACATACTATAACTGTATAATGACCTCAGAATTTTACCAACAAATTTCCCCCAAATACACGATTCTCTATGCAAAATTTAATCAAAATCAGATAATCAAGTTAAAAGTTATTAAGCTTCAAATCACGTCAACACATGTACCTAACTGCAATACGTACGTCCGAACCCCGATTTTTTTTTCTTTTTTTTTAGGGTCCCTGGATCATGAAATTTTGAGAAATGAAATAAAAACTCATAACCCAGTTTTTGACTGATTACCCCCATAACTTATACTTATTTATAGCTTTATATACTTCTGCATAGCTTTAGATATATGATAGAAGAGAATGGTTTTTTTTTATAATAATAATTACTTCAAAAGGCATTTGAAAAGTATTTTTACTTTTAAGATTTCTTAACGATATCATGTATAAAAAAATTTTTAACAGATAATAAAAATATTGTAAGAATTTTATTATCTAAATGTTTAGATTGTACAGTACAATCTGTTCAAACTGTTCAACCATAAGCATAAGCAATACTCTTTACGGCCCAATGAGATGAGGTTTATATGTATGATATAAATGAGGGAATCTTGTACAGACTCAGGCCATTTCTGATTCCATTTCTGAGAAATGCGGTTAATATAAATACAATTAAGATCATTTATTAAATAAAATTTAATATTTGGATAAATAAACCTGAATGACCGAGTTTTTATATAATTTTAACGACATTCGCTTAAAAAAAAATGTTTGTAGTTCATTATATCCTGATATAATGAATGTATTATACAACAATACATTGTATATATAATACAATTATAAATACATTACATCATAATATATCTATATATATTATAATAAAATAATATTATATAATATATAAATATATATATATACACACGAGTATATATAAAGGTTGGGGAAAGGATTGATATTAAATTTAGCAATAAGGTTTTAAAAACAAGAACATATGGTAATTTAAATCTTCATTTTTCATGAAGTAATATTTTAAGTCGTTAACTAGTTGCAATTTTGTAACGAAAACCTTTTTTTAATTTCTGGGAATGAAATGCAAAGAATAAACTGAATTTTATTTTATTTATTGAAATTGGATGATCCATTCTCCAGGTGTAATAAATCAAAATTAGGGATCATTCTTTTCTTTTTTTTTTTTTTTATAAAAAAAATATTATTTAGGAGTAATTTTAATTTTATAGTCCATACTACTTGGAACTTTATGGATAATTCCATCTTCAACTCTATTCAAAAATTGAAATCAAAACACATTCTTTCAAACTTAACTCTTTGGTCTAGTGATTAACGCGACATCACAAATCAGCTGATTTTGAAGTGGAAATTTCTAAGGTTCAAATCCTAGTAAAGTTAGTTACTTTTATACGGAATTGAAAACTATATCATGGATACCAGTGCTCTTTGGTGGTTGGGTTTCAATTAACCACATTTCTCAAGAGTGGTCGACCTGAGATTGTTCACGACTACACTTCATTCATGCTCATACATATCATCTTCATTTGATCCTCTGAAGTAACACCTTACGGTAGTTCCGGAGGCTAAACAGGAAAACAAGAGTGTTTCAATATAAGTATTAAATAAATCATGAAGAATACTTTACGGGATGTGTTTTACATACATATATAAAACATATATATATATATATATATATATATATATA
>JAAAKQ030020400.1:7643-17795 GCA_010016005.3 Zanna intricata
CGATTTAATTCATGTAATATGTACAGAGTATAAGTGTGTGTATGAGTGTGTGTGTGTGTGTGTGTGTGTGTGTGTGTAGATTTATTTATTTTGACTTTTTGTTTTAATAAGAATATTGTTTTGAGCAGTAAACATGCAAAGTTTACCGGGTATTTTCTTATTATTAAGAGATACTGATAGTAATTTATTTCAGAAAGAATTTTTTATACTGGAAATTAAATTTCAACTATTAATAAAGTTTTAACTACTGAAGTCTGAATTTCTTACGTTTTCCTGAGTAATGTGAATGAATTCAATACCGGCAACATCGCACGAATCGCACGGCAAGTATGGACGAACTACATATAAAACTAATTTTAACGTAGTTAACTAAACACAAACTTTCATAAATATAAGTACATACATTTTATTTAAATAAAAACAATACAAAAAACAGTAAAAACGCTACTAATATGTAGCCTAAATAAACTCTACGCGAGTTCAATGAATCTATAATAGTGTAGATCCGTGGCTCCGTCGGCGTTGGTCGCTGTGTAACGACGTCGATGGGGTGAGAAGTTGACTCCGCTGCGATATGATCTTGTATCGATCTTGTACTTCATAAACTTGATCATAAAATGACGGTCGGATGACTGCTTAGCACCATCGCAAATCGGTTACTATTAATTATTACAGACGAAATATGATGTTCAAAAATACAGGTTCGAGTTCAGTAAAATAAAATTTTAAATGTGCGTGTGAACGTCAGTGTACTGTATTCGTTGTGGTTTGGGGTTAAAATCGTAACAAGAATACCGACCTGAGTCGAGATTAGAGTAGATGCAAAAATAACGTCAGAGAACGTGCAGTCTGTTGTAAGTTGCAAGTCAATACAGGTTTAAATTTAATTATAACTATAAAAAGTAATAAAAGCTGAATTTTAATTTCTTAGGTATGAGTTTAAATTTCATATTGTAACGAAACATAAATAACAGATTAAATACATCGATGCGATTGGAGCATGCGGTTAAAATATAACGTAACTTTATATTAAAATTTAAAAAAAAATTTATAACAAATAAATTTTAAAATCGCGTTTTTCATGTCAATAATTTAAATCAACGAATTAAAAAAAAACTATTTTAGAACCCTTTTGATTGCATTTGAATTTTTTCTTTCATTTTACATCTTCAGACAGCTTAAAAAAAAAATACAATAAAAGGAAACGAAACGGATCGATACAAGTTGGCGTAGATGTTCAGTTTAATTTAATCTTTTAGGAATCAATGAATCCACACATAATGGTGGGCGCCAGTAGTTTTGTGGAAGGAGAAGAGAAGAAATGAGTTTTTTCATAATAGAAAAAAAATTTAATAGAAAAAAATTAAGAGCGCTTTTTGAAAGATTAAAAATTTTCCTAATTTTATAACCTAATTAAATTAAACTAATTGTTCGACTGCTGACCCTTCCTCCCTCCAAAAAAATACCGCTGAGCTATAACTCAGCAAAATTATTAATCTTTTAGAACTCGTTTTGAAAAATCTCAGTTTAACATTTTACTTTTATGATTCACTCGAAAAAAAGCTCGTACTTTAAAATTGTTTATAAACATATCAGTGACGTTTAACATTTTAGTTCCTAACGATAATTGCATGACAAATGGCGTATTTATAGCCGGAAATTAACAAAAAAGCATTTTTAATGATATCTAAATCCAAGAAAACCAAAAATTAATTACTTTTTAATTGAATTTTATTATTTTCTTTTATTTTCGTTAAAAGTTTATTAGATTTATTATGTTTTTTTTTTTTGATGGATTTTAATAATCCTTATTTTTTGGTTATTTTTAAAATATATTTTACCCCTTCTGTCTTCAATAATCTATAGGCGCACTCGCTCTTGCTGTGGGATCATTAATTGTTGAAAATAGTGAACTTCTTATTTTATTATTTGAATCGAAATTAGTTTCTGCAAATCAATAATTTGGTACAGCATTACTCCCTGACTTAGATCGTAGCATAACAACATCTAACATCTGATCTACAACATCAGTTCATGACTGACGTTAATTTATAATCTTTACTTTTATTTACTTACTCCTTAACGCTACAACCCGTGGCTTCGACCCAAGTTAGCCACGTGGCCGTGGCCTAGACCTGGACGGTCTTGACTTCCAAGATTCAATTGCAGTCCTTCCTATCCGTCGCTTTTTTTTTTTTTTTTAACCTCCGGAACCATAGTTAAGTATCACATCAGAGGATGAGGATGAATGATGTGTAGCGTGTGTGTGAAAATGCCATGCCTGACCGGGATTCGAACCCGGGACCTTCAGATGAAAGGCCGAGACACTACCACTATTTGTCTCCATCCACACTAAATTATCTTCCAAATCCTCAATCCATTTCCTCTTTGGTATCCAGTTTATTCTTGCAAGAGTTCTAGCTGATTCCGGGGCACTTTTTGGTTTTGTAACAGTCATTTAACAGTGTTACAAGGTCCGATTGTTAACCTAACGCCCAACCCCTCGCCACCTTCCAATCGGTAGGACCAGGAATTTCCCTCCCTTAGGAAGCCTAGAGGTTCCAGGAAAACTCGCCCTCACCCATTTCCTACAGGGGTATTATTTGGGGGTTACGTAGCGATTAAATTTAACTCAAGCATTTCTGGTATTTAATGATTGTTAAAGAACACATCCACTAGACTTCAGTGCGCTTACTAAGAATCAAAAACCAGTCATTTACTTTCATCCTTTTTAAACGCAGGCTTGTGACCAGCTATGATGGAGTAATTTACAATCTTTAGAAGAATTTAAAACGTCCTTGATCAGCTATTTGTTATCTAATGTATTAAATGAACAGAGTAATAAATAAAGGCAACACCTACCGATGTTTAAAGCCGTTCTAAAGGAAACATACTGTATATACTAATTTTTATTGTTCCCAACTTTTTGCCTTTTTATTAAATAATTTAGATCATTTTACTAGAATATTCAGAATGTGTTATAGATAAATGTTTCCCCGTATATTTGGAGAACGGAAATAATATAGTGACAAAAAATGACAATTTAAAATAATGAACAGTTTTTAATCCCCTAATTTAGCGTATATAAAATATATTTGTAAATACGAGTTTTCTGTTTTCTAGAATTTTGTATAAATTACGAGTATCTCATATTATGTGACTGTGTATATCCTCCACCTGAACTGGATGAAACTGGCAGTAGTGTACAATTTATCCAACCAATTCACCTTTCATTAAAATTTGATAATAGATGCTTTTAGTGAAAAAACGAAATGAGACAAGTTCAGAATTCTTGAAAGGGAACAACTACTCAAATGCCGACTAATCTTTGTACAGCACTTGGTTTGATCATACCGAGCGAGTTAGATCCGCATTTAGGTGATTATGTACATATTACGAAACAGAAATACGTTCTGTGACTATCCATCGATCAAATCAAGATCAAAAATTTTAATCTCCATTTTTCGAGTTTTAAAAATTTATTTATCTGAAGATAATATCTTACTGCAGGTTTTATTTCCATAAAACTTTCAAAATTTGATTGTTTACACCGCAGAAAGCTTCGTCAAACGAAAATTCGACTAATTACTTTGATTACCGAAGAGAAAAAATGGTAGGTTCTTTTTCCTTACTTTTTTTTAATCATATGTTACCTTGTTTAAGTTTAAATAAAAATAATGATTAAGTGTGCGGCTGGATTTTGAACGGTTATCATAATCTCAGTTTGTTTGGCCGATTCAAGGAATAAATCCGTCATCACATCGTACTATTTTTGTAAATATGTGTTTTTTCTATTATATTTGCTACCTCATTAAATTTTTTCATAAATGGTCTCAAAAATAGTATTTCCAAAAAAAAAGCGATGCGTTATGTTTAACTAAAAAAACTAGAAAATATAATTTTTAAAAATGCGTCTGTGCATTTCTATGCATATTTACCGGCAGGCGGATCGTGACGTCGAAGCTGCTTTCATTGTTCGCATTTTCCATCCGATTACAGACAGCTATCGACAATTTTTTTGTTGTTTTTTTTTTTTTTTGGCTTGATCTTGCCATAGAATCTCGAAGCTTGTGCGTGGAAGGTAAAAATGGAATTTTTAGCGGATGAAAATGCCATACCTAACCGGGGGATTCGAACTTGGGATTTTCTGATGAAAGCCCGAAACCCGTCACGTTTTTATTAAATAAATAGAGATAATAATGTTATTTACTCACAGTTACTTTCTTATTTCGTATATGTTAATAAAAAAAACAGAGTGTAAATTTTCCGACAAATTTTCTGCTTTTAAACGTACTTTTTGAAAATTTTGCCAAGAAACTATTACTTCATGTATATGTTTGACAAATGGCTTAATAATCTATTCTAAATCAGATTTTTCATTAATTTTGAATTGATTCCTTTTGTATAGACTCAGAATAAATAAATCTAGTAGAAAAAATAATTTTACGATTTTATTATAATAATATTATTTCGTGTTATTTTCTTACAAGTAAATGATTAATCAAAATTATGGAATCTGAAATTAAATTTTTGATGTTGCTCAAAAACTACTACTGATTTTGTTTGGGATTGATATTTCATACAAGATTTAGTACTCATGATGTTCATACAGATTTTTTCATACTTTTTCTGACTACATATTAGAGTTGAATTCAGTATTAGTTGAATTCATATTAGTGTTGAAATCAGTAATTTTTTATACTTTTTTTTAAGAACAAAAAATGAGGTTTTCTTTTCAAATATTCAACATAAATTCAAGAGGTTTTTTTTATACATTTTGCATTAATAATTGTAGTATGCAAGTATTAGGCGGATGGTGACCTCGCAGCTGCTTTCATTGTTCGCATTTTCCATCCGATTACCGACAGAATATAGTAATATTTTAACTATGTGAAATTTCGTTTATAATTGGGAGTTGTTTATAAATTTGGTCATGTTACTGTTATTCAAGAGTTTTCATAAAACTTAATCATTATCAAATTATTTTGTTTTTGCCACCGTTTTTTTGTCCATTCATAACTTATTCGCTGTATTGTTATAATTTAAAGATTAGCGGATCATTGACGATAAATGATTTCGCCTTAAGTATTGTAAGTTATTGTTGGCGTGTTAATTCCCTAACTTTGAACTGCTTCTAAGAACAGGTAAGGCGAAGGTGTTCGTTTCCGTTTCCTAGGCGGCATAACTTTTCATGATGGAACTTCCTAATAAGGATTCCTCAGAGATGGGAAATTCTTGGAATAGTGACCCCATATTCAGCGCATAGCTGGTATCACTCCTAGCAACTCGTTCCCTCTCCATCGTCACATCGTTTCTCTTTCTACACCCGACATCCCCCCCCCCACAATACTTCCTTTCCTTTAACATCCTCTGACTTACTCTGTCCTTCTCTCTCGTTCTTTCGCCTTTACCCTCTCCCATTTTGCCTGTTTATCTATCTAGCTAGCTGCTTCACTTTCTCACTCCTTCTCTTTCCTTCTGTTAATCGATACAACTGTCATCGGCAGATCTCCTTTGCGTGTGTTGAATTCAGTATTTAAAAGATTATATTCCGTTAACAGATAATCGATTACTCGAATCATCTTACTTCAGTTTAACTTTCAAACAAAAAATGGATTCTATTGTCAGACGGCCGGCTGTAACAAAATTCATCAATTTTTACTCGTTTAAAGGTGTATAGGCAATATCTATAATTTTTCTTTTGGTATTTACGTTCGACGAATATATCTTTATCGATACTGATATCATGATCATTTACATCAAACCGAATACAGCCTACATGTAAGATAAATTCTTACTAAAGTGTTTTTGTAATATTTTTATGTCAATTTTCCCACTAGCATTTTTTTTCAGCGGGAGCTTTTATCGGGCTTCACATTTTTTACTGGGCCTCTTTTTCGGTCTTTCTGGCTTCAATCATCTCTTGTTTTCATTTTAATTTTGATTAATAATAATAAATAACAAGAAAGTGAAATAATATTAAAAATATTATTAAATAATTTGAAGAAAAAGGAATAGTAATGATATCGAAAAGAAGATCATATAAAGTAGTCTGTAGTAAATTTTCAAAAGAAATAGAGAAGATAAAACGACTAGTAATCCAAATATATTGGGATGAGCGAAGAAAATAGGTCGTCTTTCCCATCAGTTGAATACGCAAAATAATGGGACGAGGCAAACAGGACGTCACCTGCCCACCTGTTGCCGATATTTCTTTCACAATGACCCACCCGTTGGTGTTTATTTTATTCTTTATATCGATTCTATATGTGTATATCAGTCACATATGACTCCAATAACGTTACCGGTCACCACTTTAAATTCATGACATTAACATTTCTTATATCTTTGACTATAAGAAATAATTAGTTTCCTTTTAAATGAAGTAGATCCTTAATTTGAAGTATTTAGGTCGCATACCAAAAATTAACGGTATTTTCTATTTATTGTATTGCACCTACATTTTACTACCTGGCTCCGTGTTTTAAGTTTAATTAAAATAATCTTTTCTTACATTTGATTACACTTCTTTTTCATTACTTTATTTATTACTGACCAATCTTAACTGGTATAAATAGCAAGAGTACTAGGAGTCATCCAGATTATGGTCACGTACTCTTATAATTTATTCAAAGAAGCTGATTTTTCACACAAAAAAAAAGTAGTTAGAGGGTCATAAATGTTGAAACATTTTTTTATAATATGTAGAAGTGCTCATTTAGTTAAAATTAAGGAAATTGTTCAAATCAAAAGTTATTTTAAATACCGTTTAATTTCTTTAACTTAAAATTTATTAATATGAATATTGAGCAAGCAAATTATGTATATATATATATATAAACAGAAAAAGGAGATATTATTATGCTTAATTTGAATTATTAAATTAATTTTAAATTATTGTTACCGTAAATTTAAAGTGCTGTATGATTGCTGATTTATTTTGTTCAAATAATTAAATTGATAATTGTTTCGTATAATTAATCAGATTGTTGTAAAATCATTCCTTCATCAACAGTCGGAGGAGAAATGATTTTTCAACTATTAAAAGATAAACCTTATATAAGTTTTGTTAAAATCAGTACAGCTACTATTATAGTATTCTACTATTATCGTATTTATAGTAGATTATACTATTATAACCGGCCCCAATCCATAAATTTATACATGTCATTGAAGTATAATTTTATTTTAATTTCGGAACTAATTCCTTTTGAAAAAAAATGTTTTCATTTTAGAATTTACTTTTTTTTAAATAAAGAGTGCTAGATTTATTTGGTGACCCAGATTAATTCTGGATTCGTTCTGCTGATTGAATCCTTTTGCTAAATATTGGTGGATCAAACTCTTGATTGGAAGTTTTTATATTATTAATTCGTTAATGCAGGATACACATACGTAATAAATACACCTTATCATACAACACACAAACAACAAGGTTTTAAGGTATCTCGTTCCGATGGAGCAATTCGGCGACAATTTTTAATATTAGATATATAAAGATGTTCAGGAAAAGATACATATAAAAAAAATATATATGAAAGGATAAAATAAAACCTATGAAAGAATTTATTTTTGCAACTTTGATCTATAAATTTAAAATTGATAAAGGTTTAAACAATGATGAAGAATATTAGAAAGCAAATGTAATACTCGCACGAAAAGTGGAATAGCCCCTTGATATAAATAAACAGGATATAAAAAATTATAATCTGCAGAATATAACCTTAAATTTTTGCAATTACAGATCAAAAACGGAAATGTTATTGCAGAATTACAAAATTGTAATTTTTTACAGACCTAGAGAAAATCAGATGATCTGATTGTATAAATTTCTTTTGTATTAATATAGTTTTTATTTCTCAGTTTAATTCAATTTCAAGAAAGGATGGGTGAATTTTATGTCTTACCTATAAATAGTTTATTTCAGAGGTTCTTAAAATTTTAAATTAAAACTCACTGGAGAATTGTTTTTAACTTAAAGAAAATTAGCTTTTGAATATTTCCAACATACATTTTAAAAAACTTATAAATTTATTAGTAAAAAAGACTAATATAAATTGTATACAGTGGAACTCCGAACCCCCTATCTGAAACCCCAATTTTCATGTTATCCAAATATTCAGACTCTTTACATCTGCGCTAGGAAATTTAAACAAAATACACTCTTTAGAAAAATCAAAAATACTGTTAAATTGAAAGCTTTGCTTCAAATTTAAATTTATTTTTATCCTGAGTTTTGTTTATCCTGGGTTTTTTAATTGATTTTTTTTTACAACCCGTTTACGTGTGTTATATTGTAGCACAAAAATTAAGTAAATCTAGACCTGTATTAAACTAATTATTCAATTAACCTCTGTTTGATGGAAATACATTAGTTGGTCTAGCACTAATCGTACTGTAATGATGTAATGACTCACATCTAGAGCCGTCAAGCGAAAAGTTTCATGAATACTATTCTATCACTACAGACTGGTTGGAGCGAAAAAAAAGAGTGCGATTTCTACGCGAAGATTAACATTAAAGCAAATACAGATTATAGATTTTTTTTTAAAGATGAAATGTATATTTAAAAGTACAATATGTTTTGATTATTGCTCGGCACTAAGTTTTATTCTATTAAAGTACTGTAATTTTTTCAATTTTGCTGTAACTTTAACATATTATATTACTTTTCTTGTATCCTAGCAGTACAGCTATGCAGCAAGAAGGGAAGTATGATAAATTAGAAAATATGGGGTATGAGCTTTTGTTTACATTTCTCGAAGTTTCATGACCTTCAGACCCTAAACAAAAACAATAAAAAATAAAAAAATACGTAGATGGTAAATTTCGTTCGTACATATGTATATGTACATATAATGTGTTTAGTGCTTAATAACTTTTATCAGAATAAACAAATTTTGTACAGAAACTCATTTAAAGAGTAATTTTTTTGTAAAATTTTGTGGTAAGTATCTCCAAGGATTTGAGTAGATAGTTTTTTGGGGTTAATTTTCTCAAACTCTGCAAAAATAACCGCAGTTTATGTTAAGTTCAGTAAATTGCTTGCATGCCTATCTTACCATTAAAAAAAAACAAATTCCCCTAAAATTTCCCTTTCCACATAAATAAAAAAAGCTATCGTTTTTTTTTACAGCGTATCGCGTATTTTTTAACAGATTTTTTTAAATGTCTTCATAGGTATAATAATATGGCCCCCCCAAATAAAAACTTTTGGGGCAATATTCATGCTGGGGGAGCCGATCAAAGTTTAATAATATAGATTTAAAAAATTTTTCAAAACCTCTTTAGGTTTATTTAAAGTTTTAATAGTATTAAAAGTTATTATTTTTAAAGTTCATTATTATGAACTTTAAATAATAATATTAAAACAAAATTTCATCATAATTCACCTCCCCCTCCACCAAAAAATCAATCTTAAATATGTTCTTATTAGTTATACATTTTTTTGGAGGAATTTTTCTAGTTTCTTCCATTTAATATAGTAAACGTAGAGAAATCTAAAAGGTGGTTTTGAAGGTAGGAAAGCTGAAAAAATATATTAAAAAATTTCTTAATTTTTACAGCTTTTCGTTTATTTAAACATATAATGATAATTTTTACAATAAAATTTCATCATAAATTACCCCCACCACAAAAAAAAAAGTCTTAGGTAATCTTTTACATGTGTAATTATTTTTCCACTGTTTTAGAATGAACTACCAATGCCAGGAAAGTATTACAAATTTTGTGTCGGCTGGTTAAATACATTTTTTTTCAATACGTTTTTTGTAAATTTTTAAATGACATATTTTATAATACTTTGGAATAATAACTTTTAATTTCTTTCAGATAATTTGGTTTTTATGATTATTAATTTTTTATTAGTATATTACTAATAATTGAATCTTTTTGTAATATATTACTTTATCTGTTTTTATTAAATTGTATTGTGCTATCTTTTTAAATTTACTCAAATTCGTTTATGATTTTGTATTTTCGTCATTTTGTTATGGGTGACACCTATTAAACATTAGAATAATATTTCCAGTACATATGATAAAAATCTTTTTTTATTTACCAGTCATCCACATTCGTGCTTTCAAATGTCAGTCCGGATAATCAACACTCCACTGTATCTTACATCTTAAAAATACGCAGTACTTTGCACTG
>JAAAKQ030020411.1:0-17793 GCA_010016005.3 Zanna intricata
ACGCTCCAAACATATACTTTCAGAAATGTTTTCCTGATGTTTAAATTAATTTTTGATGTAAGCAAATTATATTTTTTGACTGAAAGCTCGTTTCGTCTGTTCTATTCGGCATTTTATATCGCTCCTGCTTCGTCCATCTTTAATAATTCTACTACCCAAATAACAAAATTCTTCTACCTCAGTAATCTTTTCTCTTCTTATTTTTATGTTCAGTGGTTCTTCTACATTATTTCTACTACATTTTTTTAGTTTCGTTTTGTTCTTGTTTATTTTCATGGGATAGTTTTTGCGGAGGACTTCATCCATGCCATTCAAAGATTCTCCTAATTCTTTTTTACTTTCTGCTAGAATTACTATATCGTCAGCAAATTTCTATATTATAAATATAGAAATGAAATATTATTAACGAAATACAAATATGAAATATTATTAACATAAAAATTTAACAATGTTTATCACTTAAATTAGTTATAGATTTATTGTGTGGACTTCAGTATATATGGGAAGTTATAATAATTTTTATAAAAACTTTGAACTACAACAAAAGATTAATGTACTCTAGTTTATTTCCGTAATAAAGCTGTTATCACATTGGTAAAACAAATCTTTTTGACCATAAGAACACTGTCTAAATAAAAAAATTTTTATTCTGTAAATACATGTACGTCGTAGCCAGTATTAAATAATAATTATGTTTAATTTTTATGAATTATTTAGTGGAGAAGAATTAGTACTATTGAAAAAATTGTATTTTCCAAACACTCTTTATTAAAATGAATTGTAATCGATTTGTTTAAAATGGTATGATAAACAAAATACATTAATTTTTTTTTTGATAAGAGTCTTTTTTATTTGTCATGAAATGTGAATATCATCATAGATATAAGGTATTACAAAGATTAATTTTACCAATGAATTACGTAATTCATTGGTAAAATTAATTCATATTAATTTCTAAGTTATAAGCTATTTGAAAATGCTTTCAGAATTATTCACAATTTCACTGTTTCATGTAATGCAGTGGCATTCATGAACCTTAGATGTTTTATTCGTTAGTAATAGAAGATATATATTCTTTCTATAACTTATAATATTTAACCTTTTGAAATGTAATATTAAAATCTTCTACCTTCTTCTTGAAGTTTATTTCAAATACATTACAACTATAATTTTAGTAAACATCAGTACCAGACAACTTCAAACTTTTAATGTCATCCTTACCCTCGTAGGGAAAGCACCCCCTTTTTGACGATCACAGTCGCCACACCATACCCTTCGTTTCTATCCACTGTTCATATCTGAAGTATCGGGGCTCTTGTATCTTGTCAACTTCCCCTGTTTATATGAAAATTTATGTTTATAAATTTAAAAAACAAAATAGCTGCGAGTAGCAGGTGACTTCTTTTTTAAATAAATTACCCTTTTTTTTTTACCTATTACATCAGGGGATGAAGGTGAATGATTTGAATCATGTGTAAAAATGTCATGCCTGACCGGGATTCGAACCCGGGACCTCTGGATAAAAGGCCGAAACACTAGCACTTGCATCATGGAAGCCGGCTAAAATAAATTACCTGTAGCAGCATGTTATATTTAGTTAATATTCTTATTAAAAACTTTAGAAAAAAAATAGTATGATAAATTAAACCTTTGCAAATTAAAACAGTGAACTATTAAAAAAATTATAAGTGAAATATTTCACGTAAGAGTCGATCTTTTGTTATTCAAAAAATAAATAAATTATATTTTTATTATAAAAGCGGAAGAACACATTTAAGAAATTATATGTCCGAAATTATATTATAGAGTGATAGTATCCCAACCTTTTTATCTGGAAGGTATTTGGTTCAAACCCTGGTTAGGTTTGGGAATTACCACAAACCAAAAATTCATTTCACATAAAAATGAGATTTTCTAGCATAAAAAAAGTTAAAAAGGCTTTAAATTAATTAATTTTTCAAAATTGGTGTATAGTCAGCGTTGGTCGTATGATTAAATGAAGTTGTTTCCTCAATTGTGAAAAATCACTGTTTTACAATTATTAGTCTATAAAATCAATATCAAGCAGAAACTTTTTACTTTTATTTTAAAACAAAAATTATTTTCTTTTATTTTTTCCTGATCTAATATCATACTATATCGTTTAAAAAAATGTCTGAGTATTAGTTTAAATTTATTTTAAATTTTTGGACCTACCCATGTTAAAATTTATATTTATTCATTTATCTGAATGACGTCCACATATATTTCAATTAATTTTGTCTTAATATTTTCAAGATTTTTAAATATAAATTTTGCAAAATAAGAAATATTCTAAACGATTATTCAGTAACTGAAGAGTCATCTCGATTTAATTTCTAATTGATGGAGTGATAGTATTCCAACCTTTTTTTTTTTTTGTTTAGCCTCCGGAACCACAGTTATTAAATATATCTTCATAGTATGAGATGAATGTGAATTGTAGCGTGTCTGAAAAATGCCATGCCTGACCGGGATTCAAACCCGGGACCTCCGGATGAAAGATCGAGACGCTACCACTCCGCCACGGAGGCCGGCCCAACCTTTTATCTGAAAGGTGTTTGGTTTAAACCCTATTCAGGTTTGACAATTTCCACAAACCAAAAATTCATTTTACGTAAAAAAAAGTATAACAATTTCGCTTCAACCTGTTAGTTGTTTCACAAATAAACAAAAAAATAAACTCAAAAACAATTTATCCAAAATGGAAGTCAACAACTAGATAACCATTGATAATTTGTTGTTATGTATAAGGGATTAATAAATATAAAATAAAAAAATCTGGAGTGAACACTACATGACTTCCTTGACGCCTATTAAATTACATATACACATTTTAAAAAAATGAAAAGTACATAAATTTTTCTTTCATATTAACTTTTGATATTTTTTCATATTTTACTTTTATTTGTTATTATTTACTGTAAAACTTTTTTACAATTACAGGTTAATAATTATTAATAAATCAATATATTCAGATTAAAAAAGAAGTTAAAAAGAAAAAAAGGAGATAAGTCGGATTTGAACCGATTTGTCTTCCCCTTGTAAGATTCAAATATTTCATTAATTAAAATTATATTTGGCTATAACTTTGGAATCATTGAAAATAAGTACCTCTTATGAAATACCGTTGGAAAGCTCTCAATGAGGGCTTATTACTGCAGTTAAGAAAAGACCAAAATCCAAATGTTTTGGATTTTGGGATTTTTTGGACACGTTTGTTCCTATTGATTGCAATCAAGTAAATAGATATTAAAACAGTTCTAAATCTAAAATTTCAACGGCAAACCGTTTTTGAGTTATGCGTGATATATACGCACATACGTACATACAAATGTCACGCCGAAACTTGTCAAAGTTTGGGCATTGTCAATGGATTTATCAATTAAAATTTGAAAACCGAAATTTTTCGGGATCACATATTTCCTTCCTTCCTTCGTACTAGGAAGTAAAAATAAAGTAAAAAATTTGTGTATGTTTTTTTTTTCCTGAAAATTCAAATATTTCATTGACATATTTACCACTTTTCCAATTAATCTCAAAATAATATTTTTAAAAACAAACACCAAACACAGTAATAGAAGAATGTAATAAACTACCAAAAGTTAACACTTTCGTGGGGATCCCACACATCATCAGTTGTGAAGCTGATGATTTATTATTTTATTAAAAAATAAATAAAAACTTAGAGGAAGATGTAAATCCTAATAAGCATAACATTTGTTAACTTCCGAAATTTTTTTTAACCTCCGACATCACCTTTAGGTATACCTTCAAAGGATAAGATAAATGATTTTTAGTGTGTGTGAAAATACCATGCCTGATCGGGATTCGAATCCGAACCTCCGGATGAAAGGCCGAAAACGATCATTCACGCCACTGAAACCGGCAGTAATCATAAAATTGGAATAACATAATGTCTTTCAGGTTCGAATCCCGGTCAGGCAAGACATTTTTCACACATGCTAAAATTCATTCGTCTCATCCTCTGAAGATATACCTTAACGGTGGTTAAACCAAAAAAAAAAAAACATAATATCTCCATCAGCTGGAATTACGTAAATTTAAAATGTCATCTAAATATGTTTGTAAGTATTGTTGCCAACGGTAAAACTTTTTTTAACCTCCGGAACCACCGTTAGGTATATCTTCAGAGAATTAGATGAATTATTTGTAGTGTGTGTGAAAATGCCATGCCTGACCGGGATTCGAACCCGGGACCTCCGTTATGAAAGGCCGAGACGCTACCACTCCGCCACGGAGGCCGGCAATGCTAAAACTTGTTGTGTTTTTAATTACTATTGTTAATTAATAATTTTATGTTTTTATTTAAGCGTATAAATGTGATATTTTTCGAGTTTTTTTAATTTTTTTTATTGTTACAGATTTATAAATAATCAGCGATACTATTGTTACTATTGCAGCAGATGGTCAGCCATTTTAGATACATAAGCGTTATAATTAATATTACACGAATTTTTTTTTTAAAGGATCTGTTAGTTGTATCAAAGTAGATTTTATTATATTCATTACACTTAATTTTAGTGTGGAATATACAAAATTATACACTATAGTGTTTTTAGTTCAATTTAATTAAGTTTCAGTTCAGTTTTATTTTAATTAAATTTGCTAAAAATCTCACCCATCTCTTACAAAATTTGACGCCCTCCGTGATGCGAGTCGTAGCGTCTCGGCCTTTCATCCGGAGGTCCCGGGTTCAAATCTCGGTCAGGCATGGCATTTTCACACACACTACAAATAATTCATCTAATTCTCTGAAGATATACCTAACGGTGGTTCCGGAGGTTAAAAAAAAATCTGTTACAAAATATTGTTGCATCAAGGTGCATAGCAACATAGCTATACGGATGAGTAAGTCTCTGCGCGTGGTCATAATCTTGTAACAGTGGTGGATGTAAAAAAAAATAAATCAGATGCATCCTTCAGTAATGCAATGAATACAAACTATTTTGTAGTAAGATAAAAATATGGTAAAGTAATATTTACACATCTTTTATTTCTTGTGTTAAATAAAAATTTAGTATTTGTGTATTGTCAGAATTAATAATTACAAAAAAAGTAAACTAATTGGAGTAATAATAAAATTTTGAAGAGATAATGTATCTAATAATATTTATTAAAAATTTTATTTACTATAAAATAAATAAAATTAATTTAATTTTTTTTTATTTTTAAATCATCGATTATCTTTATTTGAATGACGATGCTCAAATGTGATATTGTGTTTAAAAAATATTAGTAAACTGTTAGGACTACTGAATGAAATGAACAGAAGCCAACAGTAATAAATATTTACCATACACCTGTTTTTATTGAATGTCTCTCTCACTCTGCGTACATATTTTATCAGCCAAAATGGTATTAATCAATCAACAACCTACTTTATAAACTACTCTTTAAAATCTTAGTCGTGGCTAAAATCAGTACATAATTGAAATTTTTTTTGGACTGAATGAAATTACATTTAAGAACACCAACTTTTCTTATGGTCCCGGGTTCGAATCCCGGTCAGGCATAGCATTTTCACACACGCTACAATTCATTCATCTCATCCCTCTGAAGATCTGAAGATATACTTAATTGTGGTTCCGGAGGTTACAAAAAAAAAAAAGAAAAAAAAAAGCTTTTCTTATGGTATAAGACTTATAATTATTTCATTTATCAATGTTGATATGAAAATACGAAATAACTTTTTTATTATTCTGGTTAAATATAGTAAAATTTGTAAATGTTCGATATCATTATTAGTAATGTTATAGAATATTTAATTTACTTTATTATTATTATTATTATATTTTTTACTTCCTAGTACGAATTAAATGAAATATTTTGATCACGAAAAATTTCGGTTTTTCCAGATTTCAACAGAAATATCCATTTTTGATCATCCCTGAATCCATTTTGACTAATTTCTGTATTTATGTACATACATACATAACTCAAAAACAATTAGCCGTAGGATATTGAAATTTTGTGATAAAATTTTGGATTTAGAACTGCTGTAAAATCTACTAGAGCAGTTCCTCTTTTGATTGTAATCGATTGAACCAAAAGTGTCCATAAAAGCCTCAAATCCTCAAAAATTTGGATTTTGGATTTTTTCTTAACTGCAGTAATAAGCCCTCACTGAGAGCTTTTCAACAATAAAAACCAGAGTTATAGCCAAATAAAACTTTAATTAATGAAATATTTTGATCTTTTAAGGATACACATCGGTTTGAATCAGATTTCATCTCCTTTTCTTTCTTTTTTTAACTTTGTTTTTTTTTTAATTTAAATATATTGATCTATTAATTAACATCCGATTGTAAAAATATTTTTACGATAAATAATAATTCAATAACAGTAAAAAAATTTAAAAAATATCAAAATTTATAAATGAAATAAAATTTTATGTAGTTTTCATTTTAAAAAAATGTGTGTACGTAATTTAATATGCGTACAAGGAAGTCATGTAGTGTCCACATAAGATTTTTTTAACAAAGAGACCAATCAGTCTAAGGCAGTAATTAGAATGTGTTATATAAAATTAATCTCTTTACGAAAATCTTGAAACATTTCTTTAAATATAAGTAAGTAATCCGTTTTACCAACGAGTGTTGGGTTATATTCTGTTTGTAGTCGATGACATACAAACACCATTCAGTTTATATGATAAATTACAATGATTTGTTATTACCGAATGATTATTTAAAATTTGGAAAATATCTACGAAAAACCGTTTATCAGTAATGTATTGTTTTTATCTTTTATAAAGATAGCCTGATTTTTCGAGAAACGCCTGCTGAAGGAGCCGTTGTTACAATTCCGGCTGGGGATTGTTTATTCTCTTTGTGATTTCTATGCGAGTATATCGTAACACATTAAGGGTAGATGTTTCCTTTTTCATCATCCATTCCTTTTTTCTAATTTTATTTTTTTCCTTCTCATCGTTTTTGCTTTTTCAAATTCTCTTTGAGTTACGTTAATGATTAGAAATTTCTTATCGTTATTGTGATTTGTTTTGGGATAATTTCGATCCGATGGCTGATGGATTTGTTTTCGATCCGATGGCTGTCAAAAGCCTAATCCAGAATTGGAAGTTCTTATCAGATATAGCCCGAAATACTTTATTATTTCTAACGTAACTCAATACAACCGGAAAATAAAAACATATTGTATCAGGTTAACTAGATTTTTTTTTAATCATGTATGCAAAGCTATTATAACATGTAATAATAATAAATACATTGATTTTATATTAGAAGTAATGATGTGTGACTCCCTTCTGTTTGTACCAATTTTTGTATTTTGTGATGTTAAATGGAGTATACATAATGTATATGTAAATAAGTTCTACAGGGCAATTTTTGTATTACTACACCGACAAAAATTATAATTATATTCTGTTCAATGCTATTTAGATTATTTTAAGCGTGCCAGTCTAAGTTTAATAGTGTGAATTATATTTTATATTAGTAAATTATAGTTCGCATGAACTAAATTATTATTTAAGCAATATTTCATGAATTTTTTTTCTTTATCTGTTTAGCCTCCGGAACTACTGTGAGGTATTAGTTGAGAGGATAAGTGAAGATGATGTGTATGAATGTAAATGAAGTGTAGTCAGTCTTGTACAATCTCAGGTCGACCACTCCTGAGAAGTATGGTTAATTAAAACCCAACCACCAAAGAACACCGGTATCAACGATCTAGTATTCAAATCCGTATAAAAATTTTTATCTTTACTAATATTTTATGAATTACTTTAACTTATTAAACTTATAATTGTTTGAGAGTAAATAAATAAATTTTCATGTTGCTTTGAAATAACGTTGGTATATAAATAACACTGATAGGAGAAAAAAATCGTTTAATGCTTCTCTAAGTGTGTTTCTAATGTTTCTCTAATTCATTTCTGGAATTGCTTTTTAGCGTATTACAGATCTTTAATACAATTTTTCTACCATCCTTAGTTTTAAATAATTACGCTTCAAAAAAGACTAAGAGAAAATATAGTTAAAATCTGTAAAATTTACAATTTTACATGGCCATACCTCTGTTAGAATGATTTCGCTCATTCTTTTCTTTTATAAATAGCCTCAGGCATATCCAGAATTAATGTTCAGTAGTAATCGGCTACTGTTAGTATTTCATTTAACTTTGTAGCGGGTTTCCATCATCGAAATCTCTTGATGGAAACGTTCACCGTATTCATCACTTACGTCTCCGAGATTATCTGGGAAAAAATCCAGATGCGAGTAGAGGAAATGTATTTTAAAAGATATATTACATCCCACATCTCTGTATGAAGTAATAAGTTGATTAACAATATCGTGATAATTGTCGGATTTTTGTTTGCCCAAAAAAATGTTTGCGAACGACTTTAAATGAAACAAAAGCTGCATTTTCTAAATTATTTAACATAGAATTAAATTTCATCATCTTTGACCAATTCTCTTATTTGAGGACCAACAAATATTCCTTTCTTAATCTTTTCCTTCACTTACATTGGGATATTTCTTTCAGATATTCAAAAATCCGGGATTATCCTTCTTCATTGCTTTTACAAAATTTTTCATTAGTTCTAGCTTGATATGGAGAAGGGGTAAAAATATTTATTTGGGTTCAACTAAGGGTTCATGAATAATATTTTGCCCATTTGGAGTTAAGTTGTCTCGTTTCTTCCACTGTTTAGTAACATAATGTATCCTTAGCTTGGCTGAAGAACGATTAACGCAATAAAATTTTGTACTTTATTTTAAACTAAGATTTTTTAATATGAAAAAAATCTGATTCTACATGATAATTTTCAATTAATATTATAAAATCAGATGTTTCTCCAAATCTGTTACACACGCACGCACACACACACACATATATATAATGTCTATTAAATTACATATACGCTTTTTTAAAAGTCCATAAACTTCTATTTTCTTTAATAAAAACTTCTGAATTTTATCATATACGAGGTGTGATAAAAAAATACGGTGAATGAATTTTTATAGCAGCAAATACTTACGCTGCATCTGTTTCAACTAATATGTCTCATACACTCATGTGTTGAGACAGGCAGTGACAAGTTTGAACACGTTCCGGCTTGTCAGTCTGCTTCTATAGCTGCTACAGTGAGGTCGTGTTTGCAGTTTCTGTCGTGAAGCATGGATCTTGAACAACGCATTAACATTAAGTTTTGTTTCAAGTCGAAAAAAGTGGCTTCATGGCCAAAATTGTTACTGGAGATGAAAGTTGGGTCTATAGCTATGACCCTGAGACAAAAATTCAGATTTCTCAATGGAAAATCAGTAACCTCACCTCGCCCTAAAAAGGCCCGTCAATCAAAATCGAACATCAACGTCATGGTCATTGTTTTTTTCGATTGTGAGGGCATAGTGCGATCAGAGTTCGTTCCAAGGGGAACAACTGAAAACTCCGAATTTTTCAAGGGGGTACTGCAAGGTTTGCGAAACGATGTGGGAAGAAAGAGACCTAAAAAATGGGCCAACGTCTTTCTTCTTAATCATGATAACGCGCCGTGCCACAAGTCGCTTTTGATTCGCGAGTTTTTGGCCGCTAAAAGTCTTCCTGTCTGTCCACATCCGCCTTACTCACCAGATTTAGCATCATACGACTTCTGCTTCTGTGCTAAAAGGGAAACGTTTTGATACCGTTCTTGACATTGAGAAGGCCACGACAGAGCAACTGAAAGTCATTCCCAAAAGAAGCTTTCCAGAAATGCTTCCAGTCGTGGTATTGCTAGCCAAGGACAGTACTATACTTTGAAGGAGATTAATTCATATTTAAGGTAACTTTTTTAGTTTGTTTTTTATAACATAATTCACCCTAATTTTTTTATCACAGCTCGTATATATATATATTTATTATTGAATTATTATTTATTGTAAGTTTTTTTACAATCGCGGGTTTAATAATTATTAATAAATCAATATGTTTAAATAAAAAAAGGAGATTGAGTCTTATTCGAACCGATGTGCCTTCCCTTGTAGGATCCAAATATTTCTTTAGTACTGTCTAAAGTACTGAGAGTTCTGTCTAAAAGAATACATAGATAGTATTAAAAGCAATAAACCCGAAAATTTTAATTATGCTAAACACATCTTAGAAAATCATCATACATACAATCGAAATACATTTATAAAAATTTTACAAAATTCCTATAATCATTTTAATATCCATAATTTAGAAAAATTTTACAAATATAAGATAAAAATAAAAAATGTAATTAATGAACAAAACTTTAAAAAAAATAAATAAATAATTTAAATATGACCGAAATATAATATAAACAGATAATAATGATAAACAACTAAATTATATTTATAAAATGGTCTCATTTAATTATATTTTATTCCACCAGAATTCACTGTATTCTCTCTCTTTTTCTGTTTAGCCTCCGGAATTACCGTAAGGTATTACTTCAGAGGATGATGAATGAGGACGATATGTATGAATGTAAATGAAGTGTAGTTTTGTACAACCACAGGTCGACCGCTCTTGAGAAATGTGGTTAATTGAAACCCAACCACCAAAGAACACCGGTATCCACGATCTAATATTCAAATCCATATAAATTTTTTTTATCTTTACTAGGATTTGAAACTTAGAACTCTCGACTTCGAAATCAGCTGATTTGCGATGTCGTGTTAACCACTAGACTTTTTTTTTTTGTTTGTTTATCCTCCGGAACCACGTTAGATATATCTTCCTGCCATGCCTGACCGGGTTTCGAACCGGGGACTAAACCCGGGTGGTCCCTAACCACTAGACCTAGGTGGGCTAGAATTCACTGTATAATCTTCAGTATTCTTTTGACATTAAAACAGTCATGACTATGTAATTCTTTTAATTTTTGACATATAATTTTTTAATCTCCTGGTGATGGCTTGAAATAAACCGAAAGATCTCGAGAAATACATCTTTTTTGCTAGTAAGGTGGATTTTAATTAGTTTTTATTCTGTTAGATTAAAAATAATTTCGTTTATTAGGAGAAAAATACTCTTATTTTATTTTTTTGTAAAGCGAGAGGGTTTATAAGGAAAAAAATAATAATTATTTTTTATTAAATTTAAAACATAATTTTCAGAAAAAAATTTGAAAATAATATCAAAATTAGGATTGAAGAAAAAATGTTTCTTAACAATCTTCTTTTTTGTTTGCCTTTTAGTACGAGCAGAAAAGAAACATTTCAAAAATAAATAGAAAATCGTTTAAATTACTCAAGAAAGTATAAAAATATACTCCGCTTAGGAATCTCCGTGAAATGAACGAAAAGATATCTGTAAAAATTTCCAAAATTATTTGTAGTATCACAAACGAATTTGTGATAAATATAATCCAAATATTAAAAGATTGTGTTAATAGTTTATTACCTACTTTAAAGAATAAATCTTAAATGGCAAATAATAATAAATCTTAAACTAGTGAAACGAGTTTGAAAATACGAGAAAGACAATCAGGTTATAATATCTAAAATATATAGAACTCGATTTCCGTTATTTCATCTCTTATTTTTGTAGTAGAAGAATTTAATAAATTCTAGTTCTGTATTTCAAACAATAATAATATCGATCCGCTTTCAAACAAAGCAATTCACCTTCAGTGGTTTTGTATATTTATTTTCCCTTGGAAATATTTCTATTGTAAATATGAAGTATAAAGATTCAAAATATATTAGTGAAATTCCCGTTAGTACCTATTTCAAAAGAAATCATAAACACTAATACTCTCTCTTTATCTGTTTAGCCTCCGGAACTACCGTAAGGTATTACTTCAGAGGATGATGTGTATGAATGTGAATGAAGTGTAGTCTTGTACAATCTCAGGCCGACCACTCCTGAGAAGTGTGGTTCTAAAGTGTGGTACCAATGAACACGGGTTTCTACAATGTAGTTGACACTAATTTAATGAATGAATCTTTCACCAAAGGAGCAGTTTCCAGCTGCCGTCACATTTCCATTGTTATACCCTTCCTTAAGAATGATTTTAAAGCACTTAACTTAAAAAATTATTGGCCTATTTCGTAATTATCAGTACTTTCTAAAGTTTAAAAATTGTCTACTAAGACAGTCATTTCACAGTTTTTAGAAAATAATGTAATTAGAGTGAATAACAAATAAATTTTATTTAAAATATTTTGTAATGTCGATGAGGCATTCGATTTAGCGTTGAATTTCTATTGATGAAAAACATTTTAGTTATAATATCAGAAGAGCTACTTAAAATTTTATAAAATCAAACCCCAATAAATCTATGGCTGTTGAAATTTTATCATTGAAAAAATACAATTTAATATATTCATTTTTATTTCAAAATGGAAAACGTGGAGTACCACTGGATAGTACCCTTGGTTTTGCCAGCCACCGTTGGCAAATGGTAGCGTCTCGGCTTTTTATCCGGAGGTCCCGGGTTCGAATCCCCCGGTCAGGCATGGCATTTTTCACACATGCTACAATTCATTCATCTCATCCCTCTAAAGATATACTAAGTTGTGGTTCCGAAGATTAAAAAAAAAAAAAAACCCCTTGGTTTCATAATTTTCTTCTTATTGATTATAAACAACGTATTATAGAATCTCAACCCATTCAGTTACAAGTATTTTATTATGTCTACCTTGTGATTGGATGTAAAATTAATAGTCATTAAAAGAATATATCATATCATCTAGTTTACATAGGTTTATGAAATTAAAAAAAAAAAAAAAATAACGAAATTGGAACAAATTTTACTCCATTTATTTTTTGTGCCGGACTGTTTCATATCATAGGCCATAGGGAATAATTCCTTCTCTGAGGCCATTTAATTTTTAATTTCCCCGCTTATTATTTTTACGATTTCATTCAATAATAATTAAAGAGACAAATGGCTAAAACATAAAAACTACTTAGTAAAATAAACTGAAACCGTGTGTTGGACTACTTTTAGCAATGCGATACACATCCTGTTGCACTGTTTCTGACCTTAATCTCAGATTTTTTTTTCAAATTTGGCTCAAATATTTCTATATATGAAGTATTGATCATATTATTTTCATCTTAGAAAAGACAATTTTACAAAGACATTTTAGAAAAGATTTTCTCTAGCAGATTTGTTACCTAAACTGGTTATAGAAATATAAAAAAAAAAATTTCTTTTCAAAAAATCAACCTCCACTTCTTAAAACTGAAATATGTTTTTTCTTATATTATTTATTTAGATTCTAATATTTTCAAAAATTTGTCTACAATTTCCCAAAATTATAAACCCCAAAAAAATTTTTTTAACTTCCTTATCTTAGCTTTTATTAGACGGGTTTTAGATATAGAAACATTATTTAAGCAAATTTGTTAACCTAAAATTATATATGAATATTTTTCGAAACATTTTCTTTTAATTTATTCCCCACCTTTATATATATACGGATTTAAACACTAGATTGTGATACCGGTGTTCTTTGGTGGTTGGGTTTTAATTAACTGCACGTCTCAGTAACGGTCGATCCAAGGTTCTAAGGTTAAAATCCTAGTAAAGGTAGTTCTTTTACATACAGATTTGATTACCAGATCGTGGATACCGTTGTTCTTTGGTGGTTGGGTCTCAATTAACCATCCATCTCATGAATGGTCAACCTGAGACTGTGCAAGACTACATTTCATTTACATTCATCCTCTGAAGGATCAATCACCTAACGGTGATTCCGGAGGCTAAACAGAAAAAGAGGCCTTAACTGTTTTAATTATTATTGTTAAAAAAAATTTAATTTTAATTTTTTTTCATTACTTGAGCAACTAAAATTTAAGTATTGGAACTATATTATATTTTAGACTCAAATGAGAACCAATTCTTTCATAAACGTTATACTTTATTTTCTCAATATCTTTAGACAGTTCTCTTTAAATAATTTTGTTTTTTTCGGTGATCACTTGTTTAACAATAATTTTTCCTAAAATTTTGCATAGATTATGGAATCCCTTAAAACTTAAAAAAAAAAAAATATATATATATATATTGTCGCCGAATGGCTTCGACGACAGTGGAACCTCTACACCTTTTTGAGGTCCTGGAAAGGGCCGTTTGTGTAGTTAGCTCTGAGAAGAGCTGTTGGATCCGAGAGATGGTCTTCGGCGAAGTTTACTCGGCTGCAGTCGGGGAGTTGCGGCTCGTCCATTGAAAATCCGACCGGGCTTTCCCTCAGCGGTGGTTGGGTTCTTCCCACTACAGCGTGGTAGTGGAGACCCTCAGAGCTCCGCAGTGTCAGATCGGCGTCGGTCATCATTCGCCGGCGCGGCCGAGGCCGTTCTCCTCGAGCGATTCCATGCTGGGCTGGCTCTCGTAGCTGCGTCCGCTGGCTAGGCCGATGGAAGTCCGGTGAGCTGGAGCGGGAATCCAGCGACTCCTTCGGCGGGCCGGCCAGGCCTACTGCGGCGAGGTGGTCCAGCGTTGAATTGGCCAGGGAACTCCTTTCAGCTTTTTCCATCTTCTTCTTCTCCGAGGTATTCTCTAGGCGGTGGTTTATGGTGAAGTGAAGTTTGACGCTAGGAAGCCTTAATTTATTATAGCCCACAGTGGTGGGGTAGCGCTGCCATGGTGAGAGTATAGATACACGAACACTCGCCTGTGCTTGCCCATTATATACTGTACTCCAGCTGACTTTTTCATTCTTGCGCATCGCCGAGTTAAAAGTATGTGGTAATAATATATATATATATATATATACACTCAAAATTTGGGAATTTTTACGCTTAAATATTATTTTGGTAATTATCATAATCAATCAAAAAGTTCTTTGATACTTGGGCTATTTCTGAATTAAAAAATATTAAACTTAACCGCTTGTAAAACTGATTTTTTTGAAGTCTATTAAACTAAGTTTGTAGAATTTTTACAATTTCAGTTTTAAAATACAACTATAAAAAAGATAATTGTCCTTCTTTTCTCCCAGTAAGTTTAATTATTATAAAATGTGTTCAAACTGGGTTTCGAAATAGTTGTCTCAAAATCACAAAGATATCCGAATTTACATTTGTACTTAACGACGGTTTTTAATACAAAGTAATACTGTTTTACATCGCATTGTTCAGATTAAGTTTCATTCACTTCACTCATACTATTTAATTTCACAATTAATAAAAAAATATTTAATCTCATTTAAATTAGGACTTTAAAATTTAAAGATCTTTGGCTACACTCGGCTCCTGACGATTAAGTGGCTCCATACAATTCACAGGGCTCTTGACGTATGCCCTCCACTCTTGACGAATCAGCGGTTCCGTACACTGGCGCCCGGGCCTCCTGAAACCAACCCCGCGCACACACTCAGCTGTTCCTTTCCTTCCCTCACAGAGATGTGTGCGATAGTTCATGCCACAAATATTTTAGTATATAGACACCCGCGCCGAAATCAGCTGGTGCCCGACTACAAACCCTACTCCTTTCCAACTTTCTTCCCAAAGAAGAAAGAAGAAAACGGAGTGAAGAAGAAAGAAGAAACGGGAAGAAAAGAAGTAAGAAAATCCACGGCCGACAGTCTATCTTCCCGACCGCTGGCGTTCAAGTGCTAGCGGAATTTAAAAGGAGATTATAAGAAGAGAAGTGGATGATAAGGTCACTAGCATATCGAATCGCTGGGTCCCTAACTGAACAAAACTCTCCAAAGGATCGGAACGCAATCCAAATTTCCCAAACGAACTAAAGCCATTTTTTTTATGTAACTAATGTCACTTTTTTTTTTTATGTAAAGGGCGCAAGACTGGCAGTCTTGCGCCCTTTATTGACTTTATACACTTAATGACGCCCTTTATAGACTGGGCGCCCTTGGTCGCCCAGTCTTGCGACCAAAGGGCGCAGCCCTTTGGTCCCCAAAGGACTGCGCCCTGGCAAGAGAGAGCAAAGGGCGTATACTGCAAACAGTAGGAGGGTAGTGCACCCTCCGACATCCTTGCGTTCCATTCCATTGAGGGCAATCCAATCCAAGGCATCAACAAGATTATATTACAAATCTTTAGGACTCATTTCATATTTCAATTAATTATGATAAATGTTATATGTGTAAATAATATTTAAATCATAATAAATATTTACAATAAAATGAAATCAAGATTTATTTATTAAAAGAATCAGCACCAGTTTCAACATACATAATAGTATATTTTATCATTGAAACACTTCAATTCACTATTTTAAGTCTGAATTCAATTAACAGCGTATGGAACAGAGAAATCCGAGTTCAACGAACAGGGGGAAAAAAAATCAGAATCTGAGGTTTTGAAAACCAAAACGTCAATCGGTGAAGTAATTTTAACAGCGTTTTAGAGCCATAAAGGTCCAATTATTGTGATTATATGGAAGAAAAATATACAATCAACATATGGAGTACGGTTTTGCCACAGTTTCAATTTTTTACTATCAGGTTTTTGTTTGTTTGATTCTTTCAAAGACTTTTTACGTGCCATCGAGATCGGCAATAAAGAGCGGCTCAATAAATGCAGTACCAAGAGTTGCTCAACTACTAAGATGAAAAATTTTTTACTATTGGGAAAAAAATATATATCAGAAATATAGGACAAGTGCCTAAATGAACTATAGGGAATTTTACTGAAAAGTAGCGTAAATTTAATTGTCATTAATTAAATAATTTTTCTGCAGTCATTTGTTTCTTTGTAGAAAATTTATTTTTTTATACCAAAATTTAGCTTTATTATTTAATAAACACTTTATTTGTTATGATTTTGCATATATTTTCTGTTTTTTTTTATTTGATCTTGATATTTTCACACGTTTAAACGTGATTTCTGTTTAAAAGTACGTTGTTAATATTAAACGTTTGTTAATTTGTTTTACTTTGTTAATATTAAATAAAATGTTTTATTTATACAAAGTTGTTCTCACCGTATTTTTTCGAGTTATTTCAGATGTATGTTTTCTTTTGTATCGTCATATTTTTTTTATAAAACCTGTCTCATTTCCTAATTGCCGAGTAATTAATTTTTCTTACTCTGTTAAGTGTTCATTTTTCAATTAGTAACGATATAACGTTAGTCGCTGAATACGTAGGATCATTTTATTTTTAAATTTAACATTTAGAATCAGTCAAAGAGATAAAAGGAAAATTAATCACGAGAATAAAAGTTTATATAGTACCATTAATTTTCAATACAATGTGAACGTAAAACAGTATTTTTAAAGCTGCCTGTAACAATTTTTCTTAATTCTGAAAAGAAAAGATAAATATACTGACTTTGTACTAAAAACTGGTAATTATATATTTTTTTCAGTAAATTTATAATTTAAAAAGGCACATATAAATAATATATTTTGTAATACTAAAAACATTTAATGTGGGAAACATATGACTTTTCTTCTTTTTTTTTGTAGAGGCGGAGAATCTATTTTACAGACGCCTAGGCAAGCCTGGGCAGTGTAGAGGTCGCTTACAGATGCCGCTAAATGTTGGTCTGAACGTATGTATTCCTGTGCACTACCGACTAAACTTCACCCCTGGCTGTAACAGCTTAAGAAAGCATTTCATCAAGAAGGGGAGTAATACGCCCTTACACACAGTCATACACCATATATATATATACAGGGTGTATCAAAACTGCACGCAATCTCTCGGAAACGGATTCTATATCTAAAAATAAGAAAAAAGTTTCCAATAAACATATGCCTAAAAACGATTTGTTAGCGAGTTACGGCTACCGAAAGATTTCGCCCGGTTTTCAGTTCCCCCCGTTAAATAAATTTAAATTTGAATTTTTCAGGCTAAAAAACATAAG
>JAAAKQ030020422.1:0-17793 GCA_010016005.3 Zanna intricata
ACTAAGGGAAATTAAAAAGCTCCCTTTGCTTGTCACAGGGACTTACAACCAGCAGTCGTTGCCACTCTCTTCGCCAATGATAAGGCAGGTGCTCGGACAAATTCAACACCTAATACTCTGTTGTAAATCCGTGAAAAACTGATATGATAAGTCGAACCAATTGGCGTGAACGATACCACAGTCAAAAACTTCAGCAATAATCACAAACCGGGGAAGGTACACACTCGACACCAAAGAGACCTTTAGTAGCGCAATACTCTGTCCGCCAAGAGAGACCAGAGTATTTGTTCAAACCCATCAGCCAACATCTGGTATAATGGAGGGTTAGTTTGAATTTAATTTTCATTACAGAATTAAATACAACTCCATAGTACAAAGTTTATAAGCAAGTTAATTTTGAAAAATATTTCTCCTGGGAAAATGAAAAATAACCAGAACAGAAATATAAATCAAACAGTTAAAACAAATATTTAATAAGGTTTAATACATTGTGCAAGCTCACTATAAATCAAATGATAAACATTTGAAGAAAATTACTGATTATAAATTAACAAAAAAAAAGTACTTACTTTTGCTAGTAAGTACTTAAAAGAACATCTCTTAATATAATATTTTAAATAATTTTGTTTTTACAGAACCATAAACAAAACTTCTAGTCAGCCTAATGTTGATTTTCTACAAGTTGATAAAGAGATAGAAAAGTTTAAAAAAGAATTAGAAATAGAAAGGAAGAAATTATATGAACTGAATAAAATATCAAATGCTTCGAGTCATATAAATAATGAAATTAATACAATACCACTTCAGCTTGTACCTGTAACTAATGTTGTAACTCAGCTTAAAAATAAAGTAAAGTCTATTGAAATTTCATCAAATACAGTAGATGAAAAAAACATTCCAGTAGTAAAAAATGATTTAATTTTTATAGAAAAGCCTATTGAAGTTTTTGGTTATAAGCCTTTAAGTATGACTGAACCGCTGAATAAAAAAAGATGTTTAAATGAACAATCCTGTTCTTGTCCTCATAGAATAAGAAATACAGAGTTAAATGAAGAAGATAATGAAGTAATAAAACAAACTAAAAAAATTGGTAAACATAATAAAAAGAGTGTAAATTCAATGATGACAGAAAATAAAAGCAATGAAAAACATGAATTTATTTGTGCTGTAACTAAATTACAAACCAAAAAAATACAACTGTTATTAGTAAATAAGACAATTGAAAAGTGGAAACAATTTGTAACAAGGCAAAAGATAATTAGATTTGACAAAAATAAAGAAATGCAAGAAATTAAACAAAGAAAATATCTACAAAAAAAATATTGGAAAAAATGGATTATATTTTGTGAAAATAAAAAACAACTAAGAGAACAAATAATTAAACAAAAAAGTAGAACAGAAAAATTAAATTCCTTTTTTGAAAAGCTGGAAGAAACAAAAAAAAATTTAAGCAAAACCCCAAAAAAAATACCTGATAAAGTAAATAAAAAATTCAACGATAATGAACTTGTTAAAAAATATAATAAAAGCATTAATAATGGTTCAATATTTGTAAATAGACTTAATGCACAGAAAACTGTAATTCAAGAACAGAAATTAAAATTGGAAGAACAAAATAAATTAATACAACAACTTTGTGAAGAAAAATTAAAAGAACAAATTAAGGAAATAAATAAAAATATATTATCTAACTTACAGGAAACAGCAAAAAATTGTAGTAGCAAGTTAAAACCAAAAGTTCTAGTACTTGCAAATAGCTCAAATATTTATATGGATTCAAAAAAACCAACTGATTGTACTTTTGTAAAACGAATGAATCAAAGAGAACAAGAAAGAAGAGAGAAATGGGAAATTATTCGCATGAGAAAGCAGTTAATAGAAGAAGAAAAAAAGAGAAAAGAAGTTGAAGAAGAGCAAAAGAAGCGAGAAGAACAAGAAGAAATGAGAAAGAAAAAAATTCTAGAAAAGAAAGAGAAGATTAAGTTACAAAAGGAAATTGAATTAAAAAAATTACTCTGTGCCGAAGAAATAAAACAAAAAGTAGAAATTGCAAAAGAACATTACAACAAATATTTATTACAAAAAATAATAAATATATTAAAAAAAAATGTACAATACAAAAAACAGCTACAATGTGATTGTACAGACTACTATAACAAAAAATTGTTAAATCTGTATTTTAAACAATGGAAAAAGAATGCTCAGCACTCTGTAAAAAGAAAATTTATAACAGCATATGAATTTTATAATTTCAATCTACTTCATAGAAGTTGGACAGCTTGGATATTGGTAAGTACATTTTCCGATTCATTTTTTATAATATTAGATATTATGAGAATTGAGTATCTATAATAGTAGTCATGTTTCATTGTACTGCAGTTAAGTCAGGAAGTAGCATAGAGAATAAAGGTAGATGAATACAAAAAATGCAATATATTTATGAACCATTAACCACAATTTATGTAAAAAAAAAAGTTTGTAAACATTTGGATGGCTAGCTGCTTGCTTCTAATGGAAATTTTTGTTTGTTTACAGTAGCAGAATTTAGGACAAACAAAAATTATACAATAAATAAAATTTTGTAGTATCGTTAGAGTGAAACAAGAACAGTAAAACAGTTTTTAAAGTGAAGAAATTCATCAATTAGTAGACATCAATTAAAAGTGTCTTTAATGATTCTTTTATCTTTATAGTTTTTTGTCCACTTTGAAAGTTTTATTCCCTAATGTGATAAAAATACATTCCCTTTTGAAGTACCAATCAATATGATGATCATGGATATTTTCATTATTTTTTAAGGCTAAACATTTTGCATTAATAACAATTTCTTCACTAAAGTACAAACTTTCAAGTGTTAGAAAAACTATTACAAAAGCCAATCTATTATTTTTTTATTTAGCACAGTTCCAAAGATAATTTTAAAAATTAATTTCAAATCAGAACATAATGAGGTAACTTCTAAAATAATGGTAGAAAGATGTAAGATCTTATAAAACAGTTAAACAGCTGCATATGAAATAAAATATGTAATTAGTAAAAAAAGTATATTCAAAAAAATTGTGAAGGCAGTTGGAAAGTGCAACAATGGTTGTATGGCATTAACTTTTAACAATAAGTAAAGTCAGATTACCATTCGACTAGTAATTCAGTAGTAAAAAAAATGTTATCACTAAGAAAAAGCAATTAAAATAAACATGATAAAATTTGAAAGTTTCAATTGTTATATGGGAAGAGGAAAGCCTAACATAAACAACACCAAACGGTGAGAGGAAAGGAAGGTATAAGAAATAACACAATCCAGAGTTACTCATGTTAGTTTTCTGAAGATAAAATAGTGTCTTAATCAGATCTATAAGTGAATATCTCAAAAGGTCAACAGGAAGTATAAACTAAGGCCTTCTTCAATCTGAAGTACGAGATATCTAAAGTATCAGATAGTTTGGATAATTTAAATATCCAGCCTTTTGCAGTTAGCTGGATAAAGATTTTTCACCATTGGGTCAGGAAATTTTAGAATAATTAATGCAATAATGGAATGGTAACAAAACCCCATTCCTTCTACTGAACTTCATACAATAACAATATATCTTTTAATGCTTGCTAACCTTGAATTAATATTAAATATACAACTTAATAACAAAATTTAATAAATATGATATTTATAATGATAGTGAATTAACAGAAAATAACCAAAAAATTAATAATTACAGAAAAAAATCTGTAAAACAGTCTGAATAACTATGCAATCTTGAAAGAAGTATAATTGAATAAGTTCATGTATAAGAACACAAACTTAATAAGACTGAAAAATACCTCAGATTTTAAAAAGACTAATTGTTAAGATATCAACAAATTGAAGACAAAGGGTTATGTAAAAAATATTTAACCACTATCTTTTATGCATTGAAAATATTCTTAGTGTAGTTTACTGGCAATTAGAACATGTGATATAAGTTGTAATTTATTAAAACTAGTTTAATTTTAGAAAGAGGTTGGGTTAGTACAAGAGTGCCATTCTGAAGCGCTGACTAATTTAAAATGCAGGATTAAGAATAAAGCCATTTGTAATGTATGTTTTAATACCATAAAATGGAATGGTTTATAATTAATTATAAAGAAAATTAGACTGAAATCCAGAAAAAAAGCGTACAATCTGAACAAGAATCAGGTAACAGTAATAAAAGAAGATGAAAGGCAGGCATAGAAGCAATACAGAAATTGAATAAAAATGGATGTAGAAGGATATTGAAAATTGGCTGGATCGATAAAATTCAAGAGAAAAATTGTTAGTCCAGAAAAGTTTATAACAAACTGATGGAGCTTCATGTATTAAAGATACCTATGCTTGGTTAATTTGATGGTAAAGGGACATGTGGGAGGTATAAAGTGTTAAGGAAGAGAAAAGTTAGAATATAAAAAATATTTGTAGATAATTGAAAATATAGGATGTAGTAAATTTCTTGCAGTGAAAAAATTATAAAGAACAGAAAGGAATGAAGAGTAGCAGCAGCTATTTCAGTCTTTCATGATTTTGTTTTTTAGTAATTTATTTGACGGATTTTCTTTTATCCATTTCACTTATAAAAAATTCTTTCATTTGTGAGATCTTCTTACCACCCCTAAATCAGTTAGCTGGAATGTAATGAATACATTATTACTGGCATGAATTTTGTACTTGACTAAAATATATTAAAAATTCTATTTATTTCCATAATAGTAATTTCTTTTGTGTGCAGTGATTGAACATTTTTTTTCTTTTGTTTTTAACAGCTCTTGCATGAAATCTTGTAACCATTTGTTTCATCTACTACATACAGTACTCTATATTGCAATATTTCTCTTGGTAATGTTTTTCAGATAATGATAACTTGTCTGCCCTTAAGCAGAAATTTTCTGTAAGTCACAAGGATATTTATATATGAGGTTCAGTTAAATTTAAATCAAACTTCTGTTTTTAACATTTGTTAGTATAAAATAAAAATATTTAACATGTTTATTGCTTTTCTATACCTAAGTTTCACAATTTTTCAATGGATTTGAAGTCCATAGATCCCTTCGTAAAAAGTTTGAAAATGTACCACAAGCCAGTTATGCACCAACTCAACTTACAAGGGATGTTCTAAGGTTTTCTATTAAATTTTGGTCCAGTTTATCCTGAATGAATCGAGTGAGGACTGGAATTGTCATGAAGGAGAATCACATTTTTTACTGGTTTACCGTGCCTTTTGTTCCTATAGTTGGGTTTCACTTTTTACAAGAGCTGGCAATAGTAGCACGCAACATTCACAGCGTAATGTCAGTGGAAAAAAATTGATAAGCAATACACCTTTCCAATAACAAAAGACAGTTATATGGACGTTTTTAATCGATAGATGGGTTTTCACTAACACAGTTCAGTGCTCTCCACTCCTACGCCATTCTCTATTTGGAGAGTTTGATTCAATAATATACTGATGTACCCACTTCTCATCACATATGACTGTTCAAGGCAAAAAATTATTTACCTTGATCGGGAGCCTTTGGAAAATTTCTTATATGTCTATAATTTTGGGTTAATTCTTGGAACCCATAAATTATACTTTGTTCAACAATATGTGCTTTGCAATAAGGGGAACTTCTATGACTGATAAAATAAGACAATAGCATAAATCATGTGATACGGAGGTTGTCTTCAGTGAGGTCAGGGATTGATCAAACATTGGCATCTATTACACTTGTCCTTGTTTTGCCTACTGTGACTCAATTTCTACACCTTTCCAAGCTGTCTAAATTTGTTGGCCCAGTCTTAAGACTTTGGTACATGACATTATATCCCCAAATTATTTTTACAGTCAAGTCTAGGTTTGACATCATCATACATGATAAACTTAATGATAATACTTATGCAAACTAACAATGAAACCTCTTGTTCTGACATGAGGTACCGAACAGAGATGTGAATGCTGAGGCAACTACAGCATCATTCCTTCAATACATCTCTACCATCAATATTTTTCTGCTCTTTCATGTTTTTATGCAAGTTGTGAATAGGAAAATCCAGTTAATATTTAACTGACTCTTATAACATGAAAGTTTAGATTTTTAGTTATAGAATCTGATTAAATAGCAAGTACAGTCCAATTACTTAGGAGCATTTTGAACCTAATTGAATTTCTAATGCTGTTTTAGGTAGTGTGTGTGATCGATCAGTAAATAATTTTTGAGCTGCATATTATCTTACCTATACTAGGTATAACATAAATATTCCATACACATAATAAAAAACCTCCAGAATATAAAAATAACTATTTCTTTTTAAACTAAATTAATTCCTTAATCATTACCTACAAAATGACAACAGCATGTAGTCATCTGTCCCACAGTACAGTGGAATAATAATTGTTTAACTTTGATTTCAAATAAGAACAAGTTTCATAACTGCTTCTATAGTTTACAATTTATCCTGTTTGAAATAAAACAGTGCACATCTGTAATGCACTAACAGGGTACACTAGTGTGCTAATATTAACATGATATACTCTTTCAGATACTACCAACTCAAAGGTTCCAAAAAAATATAATAAATTAATTTTGCCATTATTTTTCATTTTCCCCACAAATGTCTCATAAAAAGCTTTAAGAGAAAAAAAAATGTCAGTTTTAATTAAATTTAAAATTTTTATCCACTGTTCCCTATTCAAGATAAATGCAAAAAAACCAAAGCTCCATAAACAAATGATCAAGGATGTTTTTCTGAATATGGAGCTTCTTCATTAATAGAAAATTAATTAAATAGCTGTATATACAATACCCTTAAAAAGGGCATGAGCCAAATTAAAATTCTTCATAAATTCTCATTAATATTTTTTTGAACTTATTTGCCCAAGATTAACTGATATGAACTAATTTGTTTCCTAAAATATTTACTAAATCAAGATATGTAGTCTTTTGTCACCTATTATAAAAAAAAAGTTTCAAAGAAAAATATATAACTTAAAAAAGGGGCTTCTGTACAACTTGATGGATACTTAAGAGTTTGCATTTTTAATATCAAGAATTGTGACAAATTCAGACAATTAATTTTTCTGTCTAGATATTGTTAAACATCAGCAGACCACATTACTCTTAGTGACTGCAATAAACAAAAAAAAATTTTCTTTGGGGTAGGACATGTTCCTAAAAAAGTTGCATTTACAAATCATCAATTTTTTTTCCTTAGGTCACCTACATTAATGATAATTAATAAAAATAACATAATATAATATCAGTTTATTAACATAAATACGTACAATTTAACAATAACACAGTACTATCTAATATTACTAAATATAACATTAAAAATCTATCTATATAATATTAAAAATTAACTAAATCCATTACTAAGATGCATTGCACATTAAATGTTCAAATAAACATAAGAAAAACAACCATTTTTCTTAAAAATGATTCATAAAAACTATAATATTGAATATTATAAAAACAATTAACAAACTAAACATAATTACAAATACCATTTCATAACAAAAATATAATTTGAAACGCATAAAAATCCTAGCACAATAAATAAGACTTGTATGAAATAGCATTTGCAAATATAATAAACACATAAGACTTACACATACAAATATAAAAAAAGTATTAGCCATAATTGTATAACACTTATCACAGAAATTTAATTTATATTAAACTATAATTATTATTATTACTGTTACAGACAGGATCTTAATGTGTCATTTTATCCACATTTTGTAAATAGTTATAAAATTTACATGTAATTAGTTATATGTATTGTCAATCACAGACAGGATAGAAGTTATAAAATTTCATTAAAAATGTTAACCTGGTTTCAAATATTTTCTAATATGATGTGATTCAATTTTTTTATAACATGGAAGTAATAAAATTATATATAAATAAAATTAAATAATCTTATTGCAGTAATAATAATAATAAAAGTAAATTTATTGATTTTAAAATTGACAGAAAAAAAATTTCAAATAGATGTGAAAAAAGTAATAATTTTCTGAAAATTTTATAAGCAAACAAATGATAAACAGAAACTAAGATAAAATCTAAATTTGATTACAATAAGACATCAAGAGTGTTATGATTCTAATTGTTCATTTTTCATATTAAGAACAGTGAAGAATAAATGAATCAATGCAGGAGCAGTCAGATATTATATACTCGTTAAGATTCAATGATCAGGCAGGGCCTATAATATATACAGCATCAATCTGAGGGATTCCAGATTAAGCCTCAATAAGCACACTGGTTTTCAAACTGATATTTACACAATTTCATGGCATGTCACACTGAAGTAAACAAACTGCAGAAGCAAATTTTCATCAACACTAATAATTGAAAGGCATTTTGAGCTTATATTATTTTGATTCTATGTGGTTTTGGGCCTTATGTTCTCTGTCTACATTAAGACAGAATTGTATTGAGTGCCAAGACCCAAAGTGTTGAAGGTGAAGAGCTGACATGCTCACTCTTTTTAGACCAGAGACTGTTAATATAAACTCAACTGCAGTTTTTAATGGATAACCTAAACACACACACACACACATATATATATAATAAAAACATTAATAATAGGCAGAAATATTCCGAAGCAAGTCCAGGAAGATGCTATATAGACATAATAGGTGGTTGTCTCAAATTCTCTTCTCTGGCTGATATAAGGCCACTTTGGGGAAGGTCATATTTTTCATTATTGGCATGGTTCATTCTGGAAGCAACTATGATGGTTTAATCCAAAGCAATAGTCCTGTATAGTTTCTACAACTATATAGCTGGCAAAAGACATCATTTTTGAGAAGACATGTTTCAAAACCTTTAGGGTGGCTGGTCTCTTTTAGTAAATATAAATCCTGACAAAATAGGAAGGATCTGTACTAATTAGAGATACAGAACTGGATAGATTAAATTTGATTTTTTAAAGTGCATAACAGCCTGAAGGCTGAAGTATCTTGGGGAATATCCCTGCTCTCCTTTTCAATAAATACATTTTTTGTTTGAAACACATTTTGCATACGAATATAAGCCACACATTAAAAATTAATTTCAACATAATATAAAAAAAAAATTCTTAGAATTTTATTAGGATTAAAATTAACTATTTTATTTTACAATAACAAATGGACCATAACTTCAAATTCATTGTTCACTTTTCTAGAAATGAATATTGTTTATATAAACAATATTCATTTATATTGTTATATTGAATATTGTTTATATAAACAATATTCATTATCAAGTTATATAAACAATATTGCATTTATCAATTATACAGACATTCAATTTATTTTTCAACAGCTGTCATCTTCTAATATATGCATAGCATTCAAAACATGGCACTGATTAAATTTTTTTCTAATGAAATATGTTTGAATGTTGTCCAATGAATTCTTGATTCAACTGCCAAGATGAATAGCTATTTTTTGATTTAGCCATTTAGATTAAGGCATATTGCTAACAAAAAATCATTGATTAAGGGATTTTTTTAATTTTTTTATTAGTTTATTTTATAATAACATCTAACATATGTGACTGATTGGTCATTCCTACAGATATACACTCACTATTATTTATTTACTTGATCTTTATAGACTTGACTATTTTTACTGTTAAATCTAAAGTTGTGTAAAAAAAGGTTGTTTTATTAAGATATTTTATTAAAATTATTCTACTATATGAGTATGTAGTAACTGCGAACTAATAGTAAAATAATAATATTCAATAAGTATTTCTCCAAAAGAAAACAGTTTTTTCTTCTTCTGGGTTGACAACACTCTGAAGCACATGTAGTAATCACAATCGGTTAGTAGCAAGTTAGTTGTGAAGAAAAAATACACATTGCAGGGGCGCATAACTATCATAAAAACATATTACAAATACAGTGTTGTGCTGAAACTGTCCTGGTGTATGTTATCAAGAGAGAACAGTATTTTTGTGGCCTTAGTTAGAAACCGTGGGGTTTGGTGAGATGTTCTTAAAGCAGGATGGTGCCACATGTCACGCAGAGTGCGAAACGATTGAAAAGCTATAATAGTAATTCCATGGGTTGCTGATTTCATGCAACAGTGATCACTATTGACAACATGGCCATGAGCTGATTTTGTACAGCAGTGATCACTACTGACAACATGGCCATGCGATTTTACGCTTGTGACTATTACTGAGGATTTGTTAATTCCAGAATTTACAATAATTGCATACCAATCATTCTTGAGCTTAAAGAAGAAATCTGACATGTCATCATAATAATTGAGCCAAAAGTCTGTGAAAATATGATTGCAATTTTTTTCAAAAGATTGTGGGTGTGTCATATGAGGCAAGGAGGATATTTGCCGGATATTATTTTCCATACCAAATGAAGAATATTTACTCTTAAAAGTCGAATAATTTTTTTTCAAGTATGTTTCAACTTTGCCAATTCATACATACATAAAGGTTCATTCTGTACATTTAAATCCTGTTACTTTTGGACACTATATATGTAAAATTATTTTATCGCAACGTGTTGAAATCATAAGTACACAAATGTAAATTGCACTTGAAAATACAGCATTACAAGAAAGTAATATTTTTTACACCAGAGGGTAAAATACTTTCCAATACAGTAAGCAAAATAAGCTTGTTTGTAGCGATGCTTAAACTAATTTAACAGTTACAGAATTTTACCAAATATGAAAATCTGTATGAGTAATAATTAATTATCTTTCTAGTAATAATTTTCAAAAACAGAAAATTATATTAAAATAAAAAAATTTAAATTGTCAATAACAAAATATGGCTATCCATATATGAGAGAATTTATATATCCTTACCAAACTTAACCTGTGATAATTATAATTAAAAAAGTTGCAACAATATGACTTTATTTCTACTTCATTTAATGGATTAATTTACAGCCTACAATTAGTACTTTTCGCATAAGAATAAAATTTGCTTACTATGATAAATTACCATACAACTACATGGAAGCTTATAAAGTCTACATTTAAATATTTTATGTCAATAACATCACAATAAAAATAATCAAATACAGTTTCCATAAGATTATTTAAATACATTGAAGAACAATGATCCTTTTAGGACTTTTTTCCAACAAAATCAGAGACCAAAAGCAAATGGAATTTAAAAAATATATCAATACTTCAAACAAATATTTATTTCCCTAAGAACGAGATAATAAGCTTAAAATCATCATGGTTAATGAATGAAAATGAGTTAGAATTATTTTATGAAAAACTCAACTCTAGTTTTTCTAAAATTCAGAACAACCAGTTTTATCACAATAAAATAAACTTACTTTAAAGTATTTGGCATTAATCATAAATGGGGAAAAATTAAGTAAATTAAGCCTAGTTATCATCGTAAGTTATTCTTGACAATTTCAAATTAATTAAATGAAAACCTGTGGAAATTATGGTGAATTTCACATAAATAGTACCTAAGTTTTTGCCTGCTTTCCTGCCCGTGCAAGTTAGTTTTCCATAACTTCATTAGAAACTGTATAATTTTTTTCCCTAATGAGTGTGTTGCAATCTTATCGTTCCAACTAGTGAACAATAGCAATCTCCCATGGTCCAATAAGATGAGAATATGTAACATATAATGAGGTGTAGTCTTGTACAAACTCGAGCCAACCATTCCTGAGACATATGATTAATTGAAGCCCAACAACCAAAGTACACTAATATCCTCTGTATGGAATTAAAATCCATATAAAAGCCTGTAGCTTCTACTAGGATAAAAAATTAAGTGCTTACCAAAAAATACCATTTGTGAAATAGTTAAGAAATGAGATTAATCGGTTAAATTTTTTTAAATTTTCCAGCCTTGTAAGAGGTTAAATGCACAAGGTTTTTGGGAGTCACAATTGATAAAATAGCTGAATTGCAGTTATGTTGATAGGTTGTCCACAACCTCGTCTTCTATCCTCTATCCAATAAGAAAGAAGATCCTACTGAGAAACCAAGCTCTATCTGTTATATATAACTATGGGCATTTTTATTGGTATGTAGCTAATTATATTGTTTTATGGTGCCAATCTTCTATAAAAAATTTGGAAAGAATTTTTCTCCTTCAATAATGAGCAATTGGATAAATATTCTTTATGGCCTTAATTAGTTACTGCTGTGTCTTTTATTAATCACAATATAATAACAATTCCATTCCTTAAAATCATTTTATTTTCTGTTAAAAAAGAAATCCAATTACGGATTCAGATAACTGTTTGCAATACTCGCTACAGAAGTTCTGCTTTTTCTCAGTTCATACATTGGGTCTTTTTAGAAGAAACATTAATATATTTGGAAAATAAGTTTTTAAGAAAAATAAGTGTTTAATAATAACAATAAGTTTTTAAGAACTAAATTTCATCTCTAACTAATAATTTTAATAAATTCAAGCAGTCATTAGAACTGTGGTTTGTTCAATGGTTTTATAATTTTGGAAAATATTTTGACTGGCAGGTTTGAAAATTGTTTAATAGAATAATATCATTTATATAACAACGTAAGATGAATTTACAATATTATGTTTATGTTTGTGTATGACTTGGTCTATACCAGTGGTTCTCAACCTTTTTTCGTTCGTGGCACACTCATACATCACAATTTTCTGCATGTTTTGACAACAACGCATATGCTGTCTTGGCAACACTGGGAGCCCCCTATTTCGACGAAATGCAGGGCCAAACCCTCCAATTTCGGCAGGGTTTGACCCCGCATTGAGCTTTTATGTAAAAAAACGACAAGCTCAAATTTCACATTGAATGTATTAAATTTGTGTAAAAATTATTTTTTTTTAATTTTTCCAAAATAATCATAAAGTATCAGTCAGACGTTTCGCGACACGCCAGTTGAGAACCACTGGTCTATACCTATTTCAAGGGTAAATATGAATGAATATAATAAAGACATCTATACATCTGGATATCACCAAATTGTCAACATAAGAACCAGATCGATTACATAATATATTTCCATCCTGACAGTCAAAACATATCCTGGAACTGATGGTGGCTCTGACCATCAATTATTAGAGGTCAATTGCTTAACTCAGATTTTGCAATATTCCTTATAAAAATATGTGACAAAGATAACATTGTAATTTAAATTCAGTTAAATTATGTTGGAGAAAAAATCAGTTAAAAGATGTCGTCAGTTTATGTCAAAGAAAAATTAGAAATCATAAAGAATTATGATTTAAATAGGAAAAAATTGAAGTACAAAAGATTTCGGAATAGTTCCATCAACTTTATCAACAGTATTATAAAAGGCAAAAAAATAGAAGATGCCTTTTTCCATTACAATACTAATTAAAATAATGAATACACACCATGTTAAATGGGAAAATAGATTTTCTGCTTTTGCTAAAAACTAATCATTGAATAAAATTATTTAATAATTAGGAAAAAGCTAAAATCTTCTCTTAATGTATTTGATATTAATTTTCTACTTTCTTAACATAATTATTATGAAACATTAAAATTGCACTAGCAGAAAAAAGGCAAAAAAATGGATATTTTTTATCTATATTATACTGTAATTCCAACACGTTTTGTTCAAATAAATTAAAGCTATAAAAACAAGGCTTAATACAGTATAAAGTTTTTTCTCTATTTATTTACCTATTTATTTAAATGATATGTAAAAATAATTTTAAAATTGACAAGAATTTTTTGTTACATATCTATTTCTCTAACCAGTTTTCCAGCTACTGCCAGATCTCTGGGTATGTGCATATAGGCAAATGTAATTATTGCTACAGCTATATCAATATACGTATTAAAATAAATTTAAATTTAATAATAACTTTTCACTAATTCAAAATAAAGAGCATAAGTTAACTCAGTTATTCAAGTGCAATAAGATATTATGCTGAATTCCCCCACATATAAAAATCTTAATTTTTAGATAAGAACTGGTTATTGCCCATAAAATAAAATCTCATAGGGAATATCTCATAATAATTAGCAATTGCAGCTGTGCATAATCTATTTTAAGTATTTTTATAACAGTGATTAGTTTATCAAATTTACTTAGAATATATTTTTGTGCTTCCTCTTTATTGTTTATACAATTGTTTTTTTCAGTCTATAACAAACATGTATAAATATTAATAAATTAGTAGTTCCTTATCATTTGTATTTTTATCTGTATTATAGCTTACCTTATAATACTTATACAAAACATGTGCATTAAAATTACTTTTATATTATACACTTTTGTAATAAATTGTTTATACTTCTACTTAACTGTTAATCTTATTTTACAATATAATATATTATACAACAAAATTACATGTAAAATAATCATGTATATTGTATACACTATACATTGTATCATGATAATATTTAATATAAAAATTTAATAAAACGTGTTATTTAATTAGTCGCTGTTTATTTTTAGGCATAACATTTCTGATATTAGAATATGATATAGATAAGATGATAAAAAAAAATTTAATAAAGGAGTAGGTAACACACCAATTAAAATCATGAATAGAGGTAGGCAACATGAAGACTAAAAACGTGACAAATACACATAAGTAAAACAATTTTAATTACATGAAATTAACTTTTGGTTGGTTGCTTGTAATACAAATACAACAGGATTATAGAGTGCATTCATTCCATTGTCTCAATAACTAGATATTTTTAAATTGTTGAATGTAAACACTTTTTGTAATCAATTCATTTAAAAAGTTTTATTTTGATAAAATCTAAACAAAGACTTTTATTATTAATGAAAATTATTAGTGTATGATTTATACATTGCAGGATTGAAAAATTAAAAAGCAAATAAAAAGTACCCAACTTTTATTACAGTAGAACGCAAAGTATATAATAATAAAACTTCTAATATTTTTCTAAAAGGAAGAAATTCTACTTTTAAAGTATTTTTTTTTTTTTTTAATACAGCTAGATTTATTAGTTTGTCCTAACTTTAAAGTGGTTTTAAAATTTAATTCAATCATCCTTTAATCTTCTTTTTTAATTCAAACAAAACGATATATATATATATTTTAATTAACTTATTTTTCTTCAAACTTGGTTTTAGATTACAACTACAAATTTGCTTTCAAAAATTCAAATTGTTAAATATTTAGATTCAAGTTAAAAGTTTTTTGTTTTTTAAACTGAATTGCTCAAGTTTGAAAGATCATCAAGATTTGAATATCCTTGTTATAACAATCCTATCAATAAAACAGAAATTTCATTATTTTTTTCAGAGATTTCCTTATTTTTTCAACGATTTATTATTATGCCACTCAAAAATAATTAATATGTTGAAGAAATTAAAATTTTTATGCAAGAAAAATGGTAAAAATATTTTTAACAAAAAATGCCAATAAGCATTGTTGCTTATAATTATAAATATAAATTAACAAAATTTAACCTATGCTCGCTAACCTTGACTAATTAACAGTAATGTTTTGATTATTTAAATAATAAATAATTGCAATAATTACTGAATTTAATATTTAAATACTCAAAACATTACTGTGTTAATTAGTCAAGGTTAGTGAGCGAAGTGAGTGTAGGTTAGGCATGGTTAAATTATATTTATAAAATAAATAAATGTAAATGGTTTTATTGAGCAAGTTCCTAACATGTTCACAACTTGATTTAGCAAGGAAAATTATTTTTCAATTTTTTGATTTTAAAATTTTTTTTATGTCCAAAATTAATTAATTAAAATAATAGTTCAATTTGTTTGCTTTTTTTTGTTTACTATGTTCATGTATTCATAATTTACATACATGTTAACAATTGTTATGACATTTCCAAATCAATAATTTATATTATTTTATATTAATCAAGAAATAAAATTTATTTTTTTTGTTTATTATGTTATATTTCTTTGATTCAAAGTGAATAATAATCAAAATCCCTTGATCTAGTATAAAAAATCAGAAAGACTTTTTTCAAAAAATTGAAGAAAAAAATTTTTACATTTTTTTTTTTTTTGCCTAGATATTGTTTTTTTTTTCAACATAATTATTTTGAGTTGATTTAGGCAAGAATTTTTTGGTGGTATAAAACAAAAAAGTACCAATTTCTAACAGTTTATTTGTTACTAATTACCTAGTCATGAAGAGTTAATTGATCAACATAATGAGATTGGAAATCTGATATTATATTTACGATCTTAAACTTTTTTATAAAATAAATATAAAAATGATTAAACTTTTAAAATACCTGATAATGTGATGTGCTTTCATAAGATCTATTTTGAGCTGTTGAACTAAGTCATGTATTTTGATTTAGATTCTTGAAAGCTAAATCACTGCTTACTTATTTTAAATATTTGTAAATATTTATTGTTACTTTTTGTTACAATGTGCTATGATTTTAATTTCTCCTTAAGTCACAACTAAAATTTTTTTGTCTTGTTTATTAATTTTTATTTAAAAATGAAGCATTTTTATGTAAATTGAAATTATTTTGTTTTATTTTCTTTACTCAGCATGATCTTACACAAAACTATTAGTTTAATTAAAGAAAGAAAGAAAAAAATTAGTATAAAAAGAAATCATTCAATCCTGTTTTATATTAAATTTAATGTTAACTAATTTTATTTTTTTAATTCTTATACTTTTAGGAGTTCTAAAAGTAAAATGTAAACTTCTAAAAGGTAAAATTTGGTTAATATGAGGGTCATTCAAATATGGACTGGAATTCTTTTACGTAGCGTTACTGATATTAGATAGAATTACAAATAAATTACTTTTATTTCTCTAAATAGTTTCCTTTAATAGAAATATACTTTCTCCATTGAACAGATAGCTCCTGATCCCATAAAAAAAAACAAGATGGCTTCCCCAACAACTAATTGCACATACTGTATAATGCTCAACTGTAGAATCATCTTAAAATCTTTCCTCCTAAAGCTTCTTTCAGAAAATCAAACATGTTGAAATTCCATGGTAATAAGTCTGGATTGTATGGCGGATGTTCAAGAAATGTCCATAGAATTTTGTTGAGTTTATCACAAGTCTGAGCTGCTGTAAGCAGCCAAGCGTTGTTGTGGAGGAGGATGTTGCAAATCAGTTGCCATCATTGCTTATTGCAATAAGTAATCCTGATGTCATTCAACAACTGGCAGTAGTACATTGCAATTTCATGCAACATACTACCTTAGTACCTTTGTACATGTATCTTTGTTCATGCAGGAAATCAATAAGTAGCACACGTTTCAAGTCTCAAAACACAATTGTCAAACTTTTCCAGCTGACAAGCATTTCTTGCCCTTAATTGGTACCCTAATCCCACTTTTCTTCCTCTTCATACGTGTTCTCTTGCTTTCTGGGGTGTAGTGGAAGACCCACATTTCGTTGCAAGTTACAATATGGTCCAAAAATGACTCTTTCTTCCTCAAAGCAATTCAGAAGCCGTTGAAAGATGTCTTTCCAGATAATTCTTTTTACCTCAGAGAAAAGTTGTGGAACCCAACTCCGCCGACTTGACTGTATCCAAAAACACCTGACAATGTTGTACATCTATTCTCAATTCTTATGTCTCTCTCTGATGCAATTTCAGTGATGGTTATGCAGCAGTTACCTTCAAGTTCACAAACAGCCTGAATATTGCCAACACTAATGCTGATCTGCAGATGACATTAGTAATTTTCATTCTCCACTGCATCATGGTCACTGTAGAATGTCACGTGAACATTGCATTTTGGGAGGCATTGTCTTCAGTTAGGTCCAATAGTGAATATTTAATGAGTAAAGTTGTATAGGTCAAAATTGCATTGCTGCGTGCAGCATTTATTAGTGGGTATCTTTTCTCCT
>JAAAKQ030020433.1:0-37438 GCA_010016005.3 Zanna intricata
GTTCTTGTTTATTTTCATGCGGTAGTTGTTGCGTAGGACTTTATCCATGCCATTCAAAGTTTCTCCTAAATCTTTTTTCCTTTCTGCTAGAATTACTGTATCGTCAGCAAATTGTAGCATCTCTATCTTTTCACCTTGCACTGTTACTCCGGTGCTAAATTGTTCTTTAACTTCATTAACTGCTTGTTCTATGTAAAGATTAAAAAGTAACGGGGATAGGGAACATCCTTTTCGGACTCCCTTTTTTATTACAGCTTCTTTTGTATGTTCTTCAATTATTACTGTTGCAAACAGTAGTAAACATTCGTAGAGGACTTCCTCTACGATTCATGAGATCTTGCTGATGGTGGGGGGCTTGCGTGCTCAGTGATACAGAGTAGCTGGACCGAAGGTGCAACCATGTCGTAGTAGAGGTACCTGTTGAAAGTCAGACTAAGGAATGATTCCCGAAAGAGGGCAGCAGCTCTTTCAGTAGTTGTTGAGGGCATAGGTCAGAAGGACTTAAACGGCCATAGCAACATCCCTCAATCTTTTGAGTACTGTGCAGCTGAAAGCAATGGAAAACTACAGCTGTATTTTTTCAAAGAAAATGTGGCTCTCTGCATTTTCATAACCAATGATGGAAGTGCCTTCCTTGGTAAAAAATTCCGGAGGTAAACTAGTCCCTCGTTCAGATATCGGGGTGGTGATTGCTAAGGAAGGGGTCACCAGAAAATTAACAATAACATACCTTTTTTTTATGAATAACATTACACTGTCCAATTTTGTGTGAAACTCAACAAGTCTGTAACAAAAACATTTGTTTCTTTAATCAAAGCTTATGGGGATGCCACTCTATTGAGAACTGTGGTTTTTAAAAGCACAAAGCTTTCAAAGAGGGCCGAGAATATGTTGAAGACAACCCTCGTTCTGGAAGGTGAAAACAGTTGTGATTCTTTTCAACAATTGTGGCATTTGCACAAAGAATTTGTACCTCCAGGACTGACAAATAATAGTGCCTTTTACAAAGATGTCTTGAAAAGACTTCAAAAACAAGTCCAGCGAGTCAGAATGAACATTGCACATGATTGGGGTGCTGCTCCATGGTAATATGCCAGCTCGTACTTTACTTGCAATTAAAGAATTTCTGGCTTCTAATTCTTCCCTAGGTTGAAATTGAAGTTGAAGGATCATCATTTCAGGGCAGTGTAAAACAAATAAATTGTAACTGATGAACTACACACACTTAGGAAAATGACTTCCGGTACTGCTATGAACAGTGGAAGAAACATCGGAACCACTGTGTAACTTCCCAAGGGTGATACATCAAAGGAGATAAATTGTAATTTCAGATAAGTCCAATAGATAAATAACAAAAGAATTAGTACATGTACTTTCGGGACAAACCTCGTTAATAAATTACAACTTCATTCATTACTACATGAACTAAAAAATAAGTCACAGTTCAAAAGGTATTATTGAAAGTTATTTGAGCATAAGCAAAGTTTGGTAAAAAAAAAAAAAATGCGAATTTTATATTTTATCAAAAAGAATTTACTTATTTCTATAATTATATTGTTGTCTTTGTAGTAGTCCCATACTTTAAAACTTATTCCAGCATTTCTTCCATTCCTAAAACATTTTAGGATAGTATTTTTTCTATATTGCTAAGTTCACTTGGTGATTTTTTCCATCTATAGTCACAAGTTGTTGTTCTTTTAATGTTTTCTTAATCAGTAGGAACAAAAAAAGTCATAGGGTGCCATTTCTACAGAATATGAAGGCTGGAATGTCACTATGATGTTACTTTTTGGTAAAATAATCACAAATTAATAGTGAAGCGTGAGCTGGAGCATTATCATGGTGCAATATCAAAGAATTATGGTTGTTTTATTTGGATTGTCTTATAAACTTTGATAATTGGACCTTTGTTTCAATACGTATTACAAACATTCACACATATTTTGTTACCTATTACGATGTGACAAGGACAAAAGTGATGTCAGCTAACAATCGTTTTATGATATAGCTTTTATTGAAAATTCAACAGTTTTCATTGTATACCCTAGATGTAAATCAAAATCGGTTTATTTGAGCCATAAGAGATTCTGATCTTTTCAGCAACTTCTAATAGTGAATCAGTGATTATTGATCACAGTGCTCTTTATTTTGTCAATTTCTTAGGTCGTCCAATCATTTTGTCTTCATGGCCTTCTTGAAACCATTTGTACCACTCGTAAACTTTTGGTGTTGACATAAAATTCTTACCAGAATTCTTCATCACTTCACTGCTTTTACCCCATTTTTAATGCAAATCCTTAGTTTCGTAATTTTCAAACAAAATAAATTACCACTTGTTATAAAATATGTTCTAATTATTCGGCTGTCAAATTTTAATGGAGGTTGACATTGATGTATTTATTAAAGACAGTGCTGTTATAAAAAAAGAATTCGGTTGAAAAGACACCAGAAAGATCAGTTGAAAGGTGCGTAATTAAAAAATGTTCATTTATTATTTTTGTAACACCTTGTATTTATATACCCATATATATATGTTAAACAGGATGTAGCAGAAAAGTAAGTTTTTTTAAAAATTTATTTGGTATTATATATAAAATTGATTGACACTTGTATTGTTTCTGTTTTAAAAATATTTTAACTATATTCATATAAATTGTGGAAAAATGTTTGGTAATTTATTTAAAACGGCAGTGGAAGCATAATAAGGCCCTTTCTTGTTGGCTGAAGTATGTATTATGAAAGTTATACAGGGTGAGTCAAAATTATGGAACCCCTCAACAACTTTAAAACTGTTCTACATAGACTAGTCATAACTTTCAAGATAAGGTCAATCACTTTACCTTTTGACAAGAAGTAGAATTTCAGTCCTTTTCTCAATCCCTTCTTGGGGAGTGGCCCATGAGTTGTAACTCAAATATTTTAAATTGTAATAACCTTTATATAATAAAATCATTTTAAACGTCTCTTTAAATCAAGAAAATTGATATACTTGAAACGTAATAAAACATTGGTAGGACTCTGTACCCAAAATGGTAGTGGGAAAAATTTTGTATTTTGAAAGTTACTAAATTTATTAAGTTCAGATCATAAAATTAAATAAAAAGGAATTAAACTGAATTAATTAAAAATTTAATCTAATTTAATTAAAATTTATTTTAAAAGTTAAATTTATATTTTACAAAATTAAATCAAAATTTTTACTTTAAAAAATACAAAAAATTTTTTTGTTCCAATTTAATGATCGTTGATGGTCTTCATTGTTGCAAAAATGAAGTTTACTTCACTATTGTGTTTATTGTTGTGAAGTTTACCTTATTGTTATGTGATATTCCATTTAGAGTGTCTCATTACTATACTGTTAGTTTTTTATGAGAATTTATTGTGATCGGTTGGCTGATTGATTTTGCCCACCTTTACCACATTTGTAAGCCATTTTTGTTATTATCATCTTATTTACTTTTTTTGTAATTAATTTTTGTTAAATAAATTTTTTCTGTGTTACCTGCTAACATTCCTATCAACATGTCACTTATTTATTATTATTATTATTATATCACATCAAGATGTGACTTTCTTATTTACCTTTTTTTGTATTTGTTTTTACTGAATTAATTTTTTCTGTAATGCCTGCTGATATTGCTATTAACATCTCACTTAGTGAACATGAGAGAGTGACATTTTTATTGATTACAGTCTTTGTTTATTAGGTCATGTAATGAAGTTTGTGAATTGTTTAATTCAACGTTTAATATTCGTAACCCTGTTTCAAATGGTACAGTGCCAAAAACTATCAAATGATATGAAGAAACAGGGAGTATTAATATAAGGGGAAAACCAGGAGTCATAAATCTGTAACAAATAATAACAAATCATTAAAGAATATGCAAGAACTTATTGAAAATCTTCATAAAGCCAAAGTTCAGTGATTTGAATATTAAAAAGTGAAACTTTCAAACTCTTCAAACTTTATCTGGTGCTAGAACTTAATGAAGATGAATGCAATGAAAGACTTGAGTTCTGCAGAATTATGAACAACAGTTTGTGCAGATCCTAATAATGTATTAAAAAACACAGTTTTTAATGATGAAGCCTTTTTTTAAATGACAATGTTAATTGCCATAATTGTCAACATTGGACTGATAAATGCACCCTGGCATCATGGGCACGTACACAGTATAGTAAAAATAAATGTATGGGCAGTTATTGTTGGTGGATGATTGGTAGGGCCTATATTTATTGATGAAAAATTAAATGCAGTGAATGTGAGGCTTTGTTGACCATATCATTCTAAACATTTAAAACTTTGTTGGCTCCAACTTCCAAAACATTTGGTTTCAACAAGATGGTTCCCTGCTTGATTTCGGTTTGTAGGTTCGTGAAATTTTAAATACTTTTTCCCTGGAAGATGGATTGGCCAAAAAGGTCAATTAGATTGGCCAGCAAGATCATCTGACTTGTCACCATTGGATTATTTTTTAAGGGGCCATTTAAAAATAATATCATAATAAGCCCCAAGATATCTATGATTTAGAAAATAGAATTCGAGAATCAGCACAAAATATCACTAGAGAATCATTTAATAATGTAGCATCATACTTTTACAACCAACTGGCACATTGTCAAACAGAAGGATGATATTTTGAACATTTATTAAAAGAAATGTAAGTAAGCAAACAAACATTATGCTTAATAAATATATATATATATTCATTTGCTTATATGTATTTTTAGATAAATTTATTCTATTATATCGATTTAATAAAATTTTTATAAATTTATTTACTTACGATAACAATTCCTCAAATCCGTTTTCTCAACCTGTGGAGCGCACCCTCCTTGGAGGACATGTTAACACTAAATGGGGGTCATGTAGATATTGAAAAGAAGATATTAAAAAAATTTATTAATTTACTGAAAGGAAAGCAGAACAAAATATATTCTTGCATAATAAATAATAAAATACACATTTACACTGATATAATACACTTATAAATAGAATTGTATCAGCATTGCACAATGTATCTAATAATTAACTTAGCCGTAATAAATTAAAAACAAGTTTAATAATTTTTATTGCCTCCCTTGGGCCTGTCATGCAGGGCAAAGTTTTTCAAAGGAAGGTTTAGTATTAGAAATGGACACCCTTGAGTTCTTTTTCTACATTTAGCTGAGATCTATATTTTGTCCTCAAAGCAGCCACTGCAGAAAATCCGGTTTTGCAAAGGTATGATGTTGAAAATTGTAACAGTATACAAAATGCTCCGTTTTCAGTGCAGAAAACTCATCGTTTACCCCTGCCCAAAATTCAAAGAGCGATTTATTACTAAATTTTCTTTTGATTTCGCCACTTGCCATGACATCTATGAAGATTTCTTCCTTGGCAGTTGAGAGTCCTTAGGAATATTTTAAACTAATTCCCTATCCTACTCGTGACTTGCTGCCAAGTTGTCAGCAAGAAAATACTTTTTAAAATTCTTTGCCAACATGTTTAAATGATTTTCGATGATTACAAAAAAAAAACTTTCACATGTTGTTCTTCAGTCTTGTAAGTTTTAACATGTTCATCCACATTTCTAGGTTTTTTTTTACTTTAAACTGGTTGCCACTCATCCCATCCATTCATAGCCCTGATGGGCTTTAACAGGAGCCGTCTTCTTGACCTTCAAACTGATTACATAACACAGTCAGTCTGGCCTCTTTTGGGATCCCATTGATACAAATGCCTTGATAGACATTTACATCAGTGAATTTTGATTCAGCCTTTGCTGTAAACTTCTTTCAGACATTTCTCTTCTGTCCTATTCATTGCCCTCTGAACTAGCTAACAGAGTTCGCTGAAGTACGAACCCTACGCCTAGTTCTCTATTTTAGACAAACTATGAGCGACTGCAAGTGCCTCGTTTGTTATCTGTAATTAAATTAATAAGCACACCAAGAAAATGTTGCTCACAACAGCAGTAATTTAGACCTAGTTCCCTCAGTGATCATTATCGATCGAATTCAACTTGGTTTTGAATTAAATAAGCCAATAAACTCATCACCACGTGATGTTTACTTTATAACATTATCTGCCCTCATCAAGACAGACCTACACCTCATGGCTTCATGGACAACCACGTCCTCCATGCTTCATGGAGTCCCCGTTCTGCCAATAGCGATAAAAACCTAGATGGCACTATACCTCACAGCTGTATAGGTCCCATGCCCTGGGCATCGCAGTCACCATCCAGCTGACAATGAAACTTTCTTTCTTTAATGTAACTGTTACTCTAATCTAACCGTGGCTTGATGCCAACACGCCTCCTTCTGACAGCTGGTACGTATGTGGTGATTTGAAAGTTATAGCTATTTTGTTAGGTATGCAGTTAGGCTATACTAAGTACATGTATTTTCTTTGCGAATGGGACAGTCAAGCTAGGGATAAACATTATGTCACCAAAGAGTGGAAGAATATTATTCATGAGCCCTTAGTTGAACCCAAAAAAAAATATTTTTACCCATTCTCTACATCAAGCTAGGACTAATGAAAAATTTTGTAAAACCAAAGAAGAATGGTAGTCCCAGAGGGATGGTAAATCACGCAGAAATTTCTGAATGTAAGTGAAGGAATAATTAAAGGAGGAGTATTTTTTTCGTTCTCAAATAAGAGAGTTGGTCAAAGATGATATATTTAACTCTATGTTAAATACTGTAGAAAGTCCAGCTTGGGCTTCATTTAAAGATGTTGGCAAAAATCTTCTCTGCAAACAAAAATTCAACAATTACCATGATGTTATTAATCAACTTCTTAACTTCATACAGAGCTACGAGATGTAATATGTCTGAAAATACATTTCTTCCACTCACATCTGGATTTTTTTCCAGACAACCTCAGAGACATAAGTAACGGACACGGTGAATGTTTTCCATCAAGACATTTCACTGATGGAATGCCTGCTATAAAGGGTAATGGAATACTAACATATTAGTCGATTACTGTTGGACATTAATTCAGGATGTGTGCATGTGGCTATTTATAAAAGAAAAGCATCATCGAAATCATTATAACACCAGAATGGCCGTGCAGAATTATAAATTTTACAGATTTTAACTATATTTTTCTGTAATTTTTTTTAAGCTTAATTTATTTAAAACCATGAGTGATAGAAAATAGTATTTATAGATCTGAAATGTATGCAAAAAAATCAATTCAAGAAATGGTATCACACCTAGAGAAACATTAAAAAAAATTTTTGGCTATCAGTGATAATTATTCCTGTTGCAAAATGATTTATTAATGTTTTTTTTTTCTCTTTCAGGCAAGCAAATGATGAATATTTAGTTGTGGCAAATTCATTTAGATATTCACAAGCGTATAGCAATAAATTATTTTTTGCTATGGTTGATTTTGATGAAGGATCAGAAGTGTTCCAAATGGTGAGTATCTGTTTGAAGGGCTTTCATTTTCTTATATCCTATTTCTATTTTCTTTTATTTGGGAGATTGAGTAAGTCATATAATATAAAATGCTGATTAATTAATTTTATTTCTCTTATTCTGTATTCTGTAGGCTGATCTCTATTTACGATTCCTTTTTTTTTATAATAGATTATTATTGAGTAGTTAATTATTTTTATTTTGATACTTTTTAAAATTAAATTTTGGAAAATTTATATATGAGATATCTATCATATTTTATAACAAGACAATTATAATAATGAAAAATACCAAGATAATAATAATTTTATAATTATAATGTATGTCACCTGTATGTGATATATAATAACCTATTACATACCTGTATGTCTGTTATAATTGTAATGTCCTTCAATAGTCCTATTCAGATTTACACATAGATTTAGTCTTGTTTTCTACTGGTTGAAGGCGTGAAACAGTTTTTATCAACTGTTTTATCATCTTTGGCATTTTCTTCTTTACTGTTTTAACTGATTCAAAATGTGTCCCTTTAAGCGTAAAATTTCAGTGTAGGGAAAAGAAAAAGTCGCATGGTGTCAAAATATGTAAATATAGAGGATGTTCAGTGTAGTAATAGTTTTTTTTTTTACAAAGAAAAACTGTTTCACAAAAAAATACCATGTGAGCAGAAACATTTTCCTAATGAAGAATAAAATCTGCTTTCCCACAGTTCTGGTTGTTTTTTTTTTTTTTTTACTGTCATTCAGCTTTATTTAAACTTTCTTATAATGACTCTGATTCATTGCTCTGCTTTCTGGAACCTATTCTTCAAAAAATTACAATCCTGGTATCAAAAATACAATGAGATCACTTTGAATTTGAACGCACTTTGACAAACTTTATTTCATACTTTGTAATGATATTGTTTTCCAGTGTATTGATTGTTTCTTCTTAGGATCAAATTGGAACATTCAAATTTTTTTTTTTAAATATTGGCAGTTGCTACAGCATGTCAGCACAAATTTCCTTGTGTTATTATTTTTATACTGGTGTGAGAACCCTTGGAACCATCTTGGCAGAAACATTTTACCAGACTACTTCCATAGGACTGATATTGTATTAATTATAATGTATGTTTGTTTCCTTCCATAGCTTCATAGATTCAACCAATTACAATCAACTTTTAGATAGTAACAGTTGTTCATTCTGGAAGTTACTTATGCCATTTTAAATTGTCTTTAACTGGAAGGGGAGATGCTACACTAAGGACAAGATTTAAAAATTATGTTATTTTTAAATTTAAATGTTGGTGTCCCATAAAAAAATAAAGAAGAAAAACATTTTGCCTCCTGTAATTTTTTTTGAAAATTCATCATTTTCGAGGTATAAATGAAAAATATGCTCAAAAAAGGTAGCATTAATGTATTATGACTAGTCATACATGCATTACACACATGTACAGTATCATTCATAAACATTCAAATTTCTCTTCTGTTCTACTTTTTGTATGCAGTGTCTATTATTAATCGTTAGTGCTATTTTTTTCTACAATTTTTTCAGTTATTGAAGAAATTCAGTTACTGGAAATTTCCAGGGGATTTATCATATTCCATGTATAGACATCCTTCACTGAATCTTTTGTGTCAATTGTGCCTTCACAAGTCATGCAGTTTTACCCATAATCTCAGTAAGATTCGGAAATATTACATTGGTTTTTTGTTCAATTTCACTATAAATTTCAAGTTAACACGTCACTCAACTTTTAAACTTTATAATGCAGCATACTATAGAAAACACAATCTGGCACTAAACAATGACTTTCAAAATCTTGTATTTCAAATACTATACCTATATGGAGAAGTAAGTTGTGAAAATTGACTGATTTTGCTATATGAACTCTTCTACCAATTTTTTTTCTTTATATCCTATATTACTGTTATCAGTCTGGTAGCTGCACATTTCATTGTAATTTCTTGTTAATGTTCAAATGCCACTATCTAAGAAAAAATAGAACTGTAGGGGTTTTACAGCAAACTGTGATTAATACATGAACTGAAACTATATAGCAAACTCTAATATTTATGTAATAAAATGATTATTTGGGGTAAACATGCAGGTTTTCAGCACTTAAAATTCTGCTGTTAACCACTGAATTAGTTAAACTACTTTTACTTTTGCCTTATGGTTCTGTAATACATGAATTGCATCAGTCTTGTTTTAGATGAAGGTTAAAAAGTTTTGAATAATGTGCGGTAGCTGCATGTTGCATAAAAAAAATTCTAAAAAGTAATTTTCAGTGATACTTTTTAGAATCTCGATAAACATGAGAACCACTTCTTGATATTTTAAATATACATCAATAATAAAGATATTTGGATTTGTATAATAAAAAAAAAAAAGAATAAATAAAAGAATAAAACTGTACTTGTCCCATACTTATTACCAATGTAAAACTGTGTATGAATGACTACATTTTCTTTCATTCTTACAAACAGTATTTTACTCATTGACAAAATTTCTCGTCACACAAAAATATTCATTGTCTGACAGTTTTTGAACTAAAAGATTGATTGCTTTGTATGACATTCATTATAACAGTTTTTTTTCCTGGTCATTGTATTAGGGCACAGGATAACGATGAATCCATTAGTATGTTTTGAATCTTCAGATGTGTGAAAAATGATGAGATTAAGTATTTTGCTTTTAATAGCTTCTTTCAGTCTTTTATTATTTGTGATTTTGTGCCATAGACTGTGTCTTTACTACACCCCAAAAGTAAAAATCTACAGGTGTGAGATGTTTTGGTGCACTTCTATTATCACTTATTCTTCAATAATTTTGCGATCAAACAATTCATCAACATAGTCTTTTACATCTTTTACTTAATGCGGTGGAGCACAATAATGTTAAAAGTAAAATAAATTAAAATTGTTATAATTCATCTGCAACCTTGAAGTGTTTGGTTAACGTGTTTCCAAATGTTCTCTGCAGTGATTGTTTCATAAAAAAACTAAGGCCCAATGACTCCATGGCAAGAGATAACACACAAAACGGTAAGTCCCATTTGATTTATTGGACGAAAAATAATCCTATCATTCTTTGTATACCATTAAATACAGTTACGTCTGCATATTTGACATTGGACACGTCACTCCAAATTATTTTATAAAACAAGTTGATTTTATCTCTTATAACATTATCTTACAAAATTGAAGCCTTCTATCAGTATCGTCTGCCACTAAGCCACGTACAAAATTATTTATGTAATGTTTGAATTAAGAGTGATATAAAATTTTCCAAACAGAAATTCTCAAAACGTTTTGTTCAGGAAGTAGCAGAATGAAGGATCTACCTTCACTCTGAAGATAGACTTTGTAGGAATCTGGATAACCATTTTTTAAACTAAAATTGAGTTTCGTTACTTAATAATGATGGCTTATCTGAACAGGCCATTTCAGTGCAGATGAATTTTCCTCAAAACATTTTTATATCTGCTTGGTGGAACACTGTTGAAATGATTATTATTGCAATTGTCAATTATTAAATTATAATATTATTTGTACCAGGTTTTTAAAGCAAAGCTCTTTTCGTCAGTAATCAAAACATTTTCACAAAACATAAATCAACATAATGATGTTGTATCCAGTATATGTTAGATTGAAAACATATACACTCTATACATTGTATTTATTTAAATAACAATCAGATGAAAATAAAAGTTGGGAGATATAAAATCACGATCACTAACAAGATTATAGATAGCGACATTTTGGCCTTCTATATATTAATAATTTCTCGAGTAAAAAAGTATCAGGTGATTTTTTTTTTTTTTTTTTTTTTTTCATATTTGAAAGAGAAAAATTTCAATGTAATGGAAATGTGAAAAATATGTTTACAGATTTTTACTATGCATTCCTTAATTTATTTCATTTAAGTAAAATATCAAAATTTATAACATAATACATATATAAAAAAAAAAAAAAAAGAAAAAAGTAATATACAGCCGAATGTATGCTCTACGGGGCATATTACAAAATTCTCCCAGGACTTTCATAACCTATTCTATTCATGAAAATAATGGAAAAAGTTCATATAAATGTTAGCTGTAAAATGCTTTGTTTGTAAATTACGGCTACTGAAATAATTCGCTCGAATTGAGTACCCTGGTTAAATTAGACCTTAATGAAATTTTTAGGACGTTAATTAAGGAACAGAATTAGTGATTTCTTATGGTTTTTGACTTGAAAAATCTATTAAAATCGATCCTAGAAACGTATCTGCAGTAGTTTTTGAAAAAATCTTGGGTAAAAACAAATAAATTAGGATAAAAAAACCAGTTATTTATGTATTACATACCATAACTTTGTTAAATGGGTAATAGACATGTACAAATTTTAAATAAAACTTGTAGAAAATTTAATTTACGAAAATTAACAGAATTTTGGTTGAATAAAACAAAGAAAAGTGTAAAAAATGTCCTAACTGGGAACATTCTTCAGCAAGATTACATATACTAATCAATCTAATCTAATTTATTTACCTGATTTATATAACATACTATTAAATTTGTTTACAGCTAAGACTGAATACAGCTCCAATATTTATGCACTTCCCTTCTAAGGGTAAACCAAAGAGTAGCGATACATTTGATATACAAAGACTGGGATTTGCTGCTGAATCTATTGCTAAATGGATTGCAGAACGCACTGATGTTCAGGTAAATGTGATTATTTTAATAATTCATCGTAAATCTGATAAATAAAAAATCTAATAGATAATAAAAATTCATTGTAAATTTGTCTGATATAATAATTAATTTTGTTTCCTATACACTACATAAAATTGTGATTACAACCAAAAGATACTGAAGGTAAGATATATAAATAGATTACAAGAAAAATCTCTGTGATTTTTTTTTAAGGTTTTATTTTTATACTTTGTAGAATCTCATTTTGCTGGCTTTTTCTCTTTATATGTTTTAATATATATGTTAATATGTATATAATATTACTTAAAATATAATTTTATTTCTATAATATTTTAACCTTCAGTAAAAAGTATAAAGGTTAATGATACTTTATTCATTGAAATTAGATCAAATTGTATATTTAAAGTTTTATAGGGGGGGTTTGAATAAGATTGAAGATCTTCAGAATATCTTAACTACATATCTTACATAGTATAGATATTAAATAATATGAAAAAATGTATTTTTGTATACGTGATCCGAAGGTATCGAAGGTTCTACCTACGTAGATCCTTGACTGATTCTGACCAAAATTAAAGGCATCAGTATCCCTTATATAAAAATTGCATTTTATCTAGTTAAGAGGTATAAAGTAAAACGAGAGCCAACATAAAAAGATACGTGCTTTTATGTAATGGCAAGCAGCGTAAAAACATAATCCTCACTCTCAGTAATCCCACTTACCAAATAATTGCTCTATTTTTACCAAATGCATGGAATAGTGTCAAAATGATAATAAAGTCTGCTCTAATTCTGTACTGTTCATTGTAAAATGTAATAACAGATGACAAAAATATTATCTACTACTAATTACATAAAGAATCTTGCAATATTTAGTTATTACTATAACTGTAATTACTACTGAAAAATTAATTTTCCATTTAATTCCTCAGCTAGAATGCTCTCCTCACTGTTATCTCTATATTCAGTGTAGTGTCACTATTATCACTGCCATTACATAAAGAGGCAATGAAAGATTCTCTCAGAGAATCTATTAGCGATTCTTGGTTCCAGTATTCAGCTTCAATTTTTTTTAACCTTTTCACCTTTAGATCTTCATCGCTCATCAAATTCACTTTATTTTCACACAGCTTCTGCACTTCTGACATTTTAAACGTTTGTTGCGACTTGCAACATGTCATTTTACCTCTAACCGTACCATTTCAATTGGATTTAAATCAGGATGGTAATGTGGAAGCTGCAGAACTTGATGTCCACTTCTTTCCAACAGTTCATCAAATTGTTATCATTTTCTTTTACTTTTATTCGACTTAATTAGTGTGTACAATTGTGGTTTAAGCATCTGAGACAAAAATGGAATGTGAATCTATAGCCAGTCATTTCTTTTTTTGTTGCTCAATGACACTGGAAGTTTTTCAGGAAGGTTATTATCATGCGGAGCATTATCAATAACTACTACAGACTCAGGAGGAAGGTTAGGAACTAATTTTTCTGCAGCCCATTTCAAATAATTTTTAATATCCATGCTATCATGGTAATTGCCACTTTTTGATTTGGCTGTCCAAGTTAACATTGCATTTGGAATAAAGTCCTTTTCACGTCTGGCATGAATTATCATTAAGCATGCACCTTTGTTTATTGGTAAATGAAATCCCGCCCCGCTGTCGTTGGCCCATAATTCTGCCATTGAATGAGATGATAAAACATGATTCATCTAAGCATACAGTTGCCTGTTATATTATCTAAAATTACCGATTGCCTGCAAATATGAATTCCTTTTCTGCCTAATATGTTTTTCAACCAAAAATTTTTTTTTTGTTTTCTGTTTTGTGCCACTTAAAACCTGATTTCTTTCAAAAATCTCCCTAAACTAGTTTCACTGCCGTTGAAATTAATGTTAATTTTCAATTCTTTACAGAGTTTGTTAACGTCTGGCAATCTTTGAGTAAAATTCATTAACAATTTTCCTAACCACATTTTTATCAAAATCATCTAATCCAGTAACTGGTTTAGAACGTTTCTCTTTGGAGTGATGAATGAACATTTTAGCTCTTCAGATCAAAAAAGTTCAGTTTTTCCTTTCTTAGGCTTTGAACCTGAGTCCTGCCACAGGCAGTTGCAGTTCCCTCTTCACACTTCTGTATAGGAATTATAAATGCTTATAATTTTTAAATTTTCCTGCGGCTAAAGATTCTTTCTTCATGAAATCAAACAGAACTTTTCACTTGTTTTTGGTTGAACAAAGTGATTAATAATCTGCAAGAACCTGACCTTCAAAATTTGACTTCATTAGGATAATTTCTTTAATGTAATATTATAATAAACTGGAAAAGTAAAAAAAAAAAAAATTTGTTTGAAAATAAAATTTAATTTTAAGTCTTGAATAATTGATGCATTGATTTTTTTAAAATAGATACGTGTATTCAGACCTCCAAGCTACTCTGGAACAATGGCCTTGATCATGTTGTTTGCACTCGTTGCTGGTTTCTTATATTTACGAAGGAATAACCTAGATTTTCTTTATAATAAAACTTTGTGGGGTATTAGTGCTATTGTAAGTATCCATCAATAATCATTCTTTTTGATTTTTTTTTTTTTTTTTATTTAAGAAGATTTTAAATTATGTACTCTTAGATGTACTGGAATTGGTTATGTGTAGACTTTAAATTTAGTATGTGCTGTATTGGTATGTAGTCTTTTTTTTGGAAAAAATAAGTATTGAAAAAGTCCACTACAATGACCTAAAGAAGTATTATGAAATCTCCAATGAGAATATCCAAGTTTTTGTAATCATCAGAGAGTCAATAGCACTCTTGAGAAGAGTCTATTGAATTGTACACTTAAAAATCCAATTGATAATTCAAAATTTCAAAAAAAAGTCAGTATCAGTTTTTTGTACCAATTTCCTTGCTGTATTTACCTTAAAACATGAACTAGAAATCAACCCATTTTTAGATCAATGTTATATTGACATCTTGTAAAAATAGAATTTTTTTCTTACAAAATAATATTCCAATTATGTTAAGTATTATAATACTTACCATCCTCTTTCATAATGTTCATCATTAAAATAAATGAACATTTTAACTGTATCCAATCCTCAATGATTAAGATCGATTATGATTATTTGCGGATAACTTGCAGAAGCTTTTCAGACTGCTTACTTATGGTATTTCTCTACAGTTAGATATTGTAAATCTTTTGCTTGTTTCTTCATATGATTTATATGACTAACTCTCAAATTTTTTTCAACATAGTTTATTACTACTGCTTTCCATGATTGATTCTCTCTCTTGTTTTAGTTTTTCTGGCATTCACTATTCAATATTGTTGTATTTATAACCTTATTTTAATTTCTGGTAATTTGCTGGTCATTTTAACATATCCTTTCATCAATTTTGACTGATAAATGTGCTCTAGCTTCTACTACATCAAGGAATTTATTTGCTAATTACATCCTTGCTCTTTTATTAAATATGTCTTCCATGATTTAAGTGCCAAAAAAAGTAATTAAAAACAATTTTATCACTATGATAATTTCAGATTTGTTGCAGGTCCAATTTTCTTACCAAAGATCACTGGACAGAGGTTATGACAACTAGCAATTATATTTATACAATCAACCAGAATTACAGGATTAAGATTTATAAGAATATAAATATCATATAGATGTTAATGGATATTATAATAGCCCTATCTTTATACATTTTAGAAGCTATATATAGTGTAGTTGAATATAGTGTGCATGTACATGTATTTTGTGAAAATTCAAAAAATTTATATACTGACCACTGTACCAGATAACCTAAAATAACGAAAATATAACTACCAAACATAGTAACTGAACCTAAATACTAATATCAAAATTTGACTTTTGCAGGATTCCACATCATCAGTCTGTACAAAATTCCAAAATTACATCAAACAAAAACTAAAAGTTTAGAAAAAGTGAAAATGACTTTTCATTTGAAAAAGTTATGGCAACTATTGTTTTTTTTTTTTGGGATGCATGTGGAATAATTTTTATTGATTATCTTTAAAAGGGTGAAACAATAAATGGCAAATATTATCCGATCCTATTGCAGTATCTTGATGATGAAATTAAGGAAAAATGACTGCATTTGGAAAAAAAAAGTGCTTATCCATCAAGACAACACTCCAGCTCACACTACTGTCATTGCAATCACAAAAAATCAATCGTTTATAGTTTGAATTGCTCCAACACCCTCCATAAGCACCTGATCTGGCTCTTTTTCTTTTTTCGATGATGAAGGAATGCCATTTACGCACTTCAACCACGGGATCATCGTGGGGTGTGTAGGGCTCAGACCCAGGCTGCTCTCCGACTTGGGCTAGCTAACAGGCTCTACCAAGGTGTTGTTAGACATAATGTGATATGCCCCATACCGACTAAACCTTCCTCACCGCTCTTCTCCAAGCTCTCTCCGAGGGCGCGGAAAGCCACATCCTATGGGACAGATCCGAAGGCATTCCAGACATCGAGTAAGACCAGAGCCAGAATGCCCCTGGTTCTCCTGGTACCACTTGTGAGTGCAGAAGCCCATCTAATGACATGATTTATAGCCATAACTGTCGATTTACCTTTTGAGAACCCATATTGATGTTCATGCAGCCCTTCATTGTTTCTGAGCTCTTCCATGAGGCGGACAGCAATAGCTCTCTCCATGGCCTTTGCTGTGTTAAGCAAACAGAGAGGCCTCACTTCCTTGCTGTAACCTGGCAAGGTACTCTTAGGTATAAAAATCATACGAGAGTTCTTTCAGCAACCAGGAAAGCTACCGGATGATAGTTGATCATTAAATAATTGCAGGAGATCTCCAGGAGTCCTATTGACCATACCCTTCAAAACGACAGCTGGAATGCCATCAGGGCCCAAGCTGTTTATGTTTCTAAGGTTGTTGACCGCATAAGTGATCTCCTGCAACATAAAGTTCTGTCTCAAAAAAAATGGCTTAGACGGAAGAGATTTTCTACCAGTAATGAAATTATTGCTGCACGAGTGGTTATTTTAAGGAGTTGAATAAATCAACGTACTGAACTGACATAAGCATTCTTATCAAATGCTGGGCTAAGTATATAGACCTTAGTTTCAGAAAAATGTTCTTTTCTTATCCAGGCCTGGAACTTTTCACCTTAACCTTGTGTGTATGTATGTGTGTGTGTAAATTTAATTATTAATTTAGTAATATATTAGTAATATTTTTTGGTCCATATCTTCCTCTATACTAAGTAATTCCAAAATCATGAGCAAAATACCATCAAAGTACATAATCAATAAAAGCTCCTACCATATCTTATTATTTTTCTTTTCTATATATATATATATATATATATATATATATATCAAAAGCACTTTCAAGGAAATTCCTCATCAGTTCATTAAAATAAAATATTAATTACACTTTAAATAAAACTAAACAATTTTACATGTATGACATAATATGTGCAGTCAAATAATTAATTAAAATCTTTAAAAACATTATAATTAAAACATGTTTGTGGCCAGCCACACTAAATACAACACTGCAAAAATGTAATATAAACTTCTCCTAATATTAACAGAAGTGCTGCTATCTATACCGGCTTTGATAAGAGTATCATTATCAAAATCAAAATCTATTTTTCTAAATTGTCTTAATTTTTTATTTTTAACATTTTCTTTTGTGACTTCAGTTATTACTTCCAATCATTACATTTTATTTTATAAATGTCACATGACTATTAAAATCATTATGGTTTTTTAAATGTCTGATCATATGTTTTTTGGTCTTATACGATGGTTTATATTTTTCATCATTATAAATGTTAATTGCATTTTCAATAATTTTGTTATTATTACTATAAGAATATTTTATATAAATATTATCAATGAAATGTGTATTATTTATAGGTTTCAGTGTTGTTAAGTTTATGATTTTTAATTTTGTTTTTTTATAAATATTATCAATGAACAAGGCTTTATATCCATTTTTTTTTTTTACTGCAAAACTCTTAATAATATTTATTTCTGCATCTGATTTTTTCCCCTTTTCTATATGTAATGTATCGCTCTAATCAACATTTTATTGGTTGTGTACTCGTGGATTGTGCTGAATTTTGTTTATGCTTTTGGAGTATATATAAGTTTTTAATGTTGAAAAAGTATGACTTTTGTTATTTATATTAACTATATTATTAAATCTTGACAGTTTTTCTGCCTGGCTATGGTTTCTGGCCAAATGTGGAACCACATTAGGGGTCCACCGTTTGTACATAGGTTACAGAATGGAGGTGTTGCATATATACATGGATCTTCACAAGGCCAATTTGTTCTTGAAACTTACATCATCATTGTTTTAAGTATCCTTTTAATTAATTTTAAGTTGTTTTATTGTTATCTCCTACAGGTAGATTTATTAAAGCTTGTAAGTAATACCATAGTAGTGTTTATTTTTGTGATTGTTACTATTTTTTATAATGAAGATCCAGTTATATCAGGCAGGTTCTGTTTACGAGGCCTTTTGCTGCCACAGTTTATATTGTACCAAAAGATAAGTGTGCAGCTTCTGAGAGAAATATTGCCAGTAAACTATGAATTTCTATATGGAAGATTTATCTACGATTGCAATTTCTTTGGCTGAACATGTAGAAGAATGTAATTAATGGCAAAACAGAAGGTAGAGTGTGTGTGCATCCTGCGTAGAAAAAAATGTAAAACTGAAAATATCTGATGTTGAGAAATTTCATGATGAAAAAAAATTTGAGTATTTTCCATTTGTTGCAATATTCATTCATTGTATTGTTAGAAATATAGAATGTACTGTATTATCTTAAAATGTACCTAAGGCTTTCATTACTTGAGCTAACACAAAGATGGACCAGTTCGATTTGAGATAGATGGATTTGCGAGTTCAGAAAAATATTGTAGTTGCCGAAATTCAACCAGGCATTTCATCCAGCCCTGACATGTAATGGCAGTAATATTAATCAAGCCTAATTCTGATATTAAAATTAAGGCTTTGGTTTAGCTAAAGCTTTCAGAAAAAATCTATTAATATTTATCAGTTCACTCAGTAATTTTTATTTTTTATTGCATTTCTTGTTCATTCCTTAAGAGAATTGTTCAAAACATTCTCAGCGTGAAACAGAGATTGTGCAAGTATAACCAAATGATATTTATATGTGATATTTGTCACATATTATCCTTTAGATGGTTTATTGCAAAATTTCAGTCATATGTGTTAAGTTTACTTTTTTGTGGCAATCAGTTAAAGCAATGAAGTTCTGACATCTTCTAAAAAGTGGAGAAAATTGAAGTTTGAGTTGTTATAAATTACTTTGTTTTAAATTCCAATAAACATACAAAGAGTAAGATTCCATTGTGAAGGATTCTTCCCATTTGTTTTCAATGTTAAAAAAGTGGGCTATTAAATTTAAACATGGTCCTAAACGCATTCAAAATGATGTACACTCAGGCTGCCCAAAAACTGCTATGACTTACAGATCATTACTTTTATATATATATATATAGTAACATTTTCATAAGGCTGATTATTGCTTATGTGTTGCTGATATTATTCAATTCCCTTAGACCATATATTGAGTAGCTCAGCTATACCTACTTCTGTTTCCAATATAAGTTCATATTACTCTCTTAGTATTTATAAAAACCTACCATTTTTTTAATAGAAGAAGAATGAGATGGATAAAATAAGTTAAAAAAAATCCTTCCTAAGTATTAAACAAGATTGTCCTATTTCATAAACTACCATATATTAATGCATCTCAAAATGAAATGCAGGTAGCACAATCCTTACTGAAATATTTTAATATCTTTATATATTAATTAAAAATTAAATAATATCTTCATTATCATTTTAAAATAATGTTATGTATTGTATGAGGAGAAAGTATTGTCATTGTAATCATTCAGTTTAACTAAAGTACTAATTAATTATAAACCTATTTTAATATTTTCTAAATTCCTGTGTTAAAACACTTTCAATTACTTTGGTGGTAATCTTCAATGACTTATTCATATCTGTTCATAGCAGTCTCCATGAATTAGAAATGCAGTATGCAGTAACTATAATAAATTTGATACTTTTGTGTGGGCAGGATAAATGACTGATTTCTACCAGGTAAACTGAAGCAATCTTGCTACAGTTAATAATGTTGAGATCATGAATAAAAGGAGAATTTTGAAGGAAAATAATGGCTGATAATAGAATCATATGCCATCCACCATTGTACAAGAACTGTAAAATAAAACACATTGTTTCTCAGAAAATTTTTTTTTAAATTTTGAGAGTAGTCACCTTGCAGTTCATTTAGACTAATGATCTTCCAACTTTTTAATGTCCTCAGTATTATGTAATTAGACTCACTCTATAAAATAAATGATTTATCTCAGTTTTTACTTCACCATTTGAAGCGAATCTTTTATCCAGCAAGCTTCTCTTTAGGTATAGAAAGAGGAAGTATTCCTGGAAGTCAATTATAGCGCAGGTGAAAGCACTGTGAAACATAGGTTTGGAGTTTCACAGCAAACAATCAAGATGTGTGTGCAGGCACATTTTTGTGGTGAAAGGCCACTTACTTTTTGGCCAAATGTAAATTTAGCTTGAATGGCACCCTTCAGTCAGTCTAATAGTGAAATTTATTATCTCCCATGGATGGTCCTGCCATCTTCCAGATAGTTTGAGCACATATCACGAGAATCCTTAAAGAACTGTGCAAGTGGTACCATTATTGCTTTCTTTGACATACTTTTACATGTTCTCATTCACTATTTGGTCTCTGGAGTGTAATGGTAAATCCATCTTTCATAGACTAATATAAAACATCAAAGAACTTCACAGAATCTGGTTTAAATAAGTTAATACACCCTCGAAAAGTGTTCAGTCAAATGCATTTTCCATAAAATGTTGCCAATTTTAATGCATGGTTTAAGCAAGAATATTAACCACTTCTTGGATGACAGACTTTTATCATTACAGGGAAATTATATCAATAGGAGAATTCACTGTTAATTCAATTACATATTAATAATTTTCTAAACATAACAGTGGAATACCATTTGGGTTTAAAAAATAACTTAAATAACCACCAAAATAGTAAAACAAAAAATATATATAACAAAATAATATCATAATTCAAATTTATATAGCAATAAAGTATATTTACTTATTCAAATATAAAATTTGGAAAGTTTAACAAAAGGAGTTAAGATACAGTTGCGCAATCATAAGTGCATTACATAATAAAATATCAAATATATTTTCTTTTTAAAATAACTTTAACAGTAAATATGAATACAATATCAAAAAAGTTTATACATTAAAAGTCAAAGTTATGTGCTTAATACACTTGTGTATTCATTAATTTTATAAATGATTTACAATTTTTTTTTATAGCTATTTTAAAATTTATACACAGAGATGTGCATAAATTCTCTAGGTATAAAGTTGTGACATTTTTTCAACTTTTGTAATTTTGTAATTTAAATTATCATTGGTTGATGATATTTAATATAAACAGTATAACAGTTTCAGTAGAATTTTCCTTAATTACCATGTAATAAAGATAGTGCAATTGTTCTTGGAATGATAATGATGACTGATGCAGCTGCTCGTAAAAACTGTGATGTGCGTATGAGACAAATACTTTCACTGGTTGGTCTTGCAATTGTTGCAATATTCTTCAGTGTAATATTGTCAATATTTCGTTCGAAGGCACATGGTTATCCATATAGGTAAGATATGTGAATTTTATTAAATCATATTTTACTTTTTTTAAGACTTATTAAATCTTCTAAACTTTTTATCAGTACTTATTAATTTATATTCATGTTTGGACTTAAAATTGGTTGTCTTATTCACCTACATTTTAGAATTGATCTCATTCAGAACTCTTAACTTATTTTACATTATACTTGAATTGGACATATTTTTTTAAATTTTAACATTCTGTTGTACAGAAAATTGCTAGTTGATAATGTAAACTTAAAATTTTGAAAAGCAATTTGTGGGTTTTTGATAAGTTTCTCAAAAAAATAAAGAAGACAGAATTTTTAAGAAAAAATCTTTTTTCTCAGCATAATCTTCTTTCAAGTCTACAGTTAGTGAAATGTTTTGTAATTCATGTTTTTGATGGATGTGAGTGGACTTGGCACCGAGTGTTGTAGACAGTTTTTTACATATGTAAATATTTGTGTAAAATGTGATGCACTTACTCATTTGAAATCCCTAGTGCCTTAGCAATCTCACACTCTTTCACTATCAGTCTTCTATCCTTCATTCCCATGTCATGGATTTTTTGCAATGTTCTCTGTAGTTGTAATCCCAGGTCATACAGAATTTACTGGATTGTTTGTGTTTGTATGACCATTCCAAAAACAACCAAACAATTTGTAATCTGTTCTAATCAATGGAGGTAATTTGCCTTTATATTTATCCAGATCAGCTTTAGTTTTCTACATAGTCAAAAAAGTGAAAGGAAAAATCAAGATTTTTTTGGAATTTTTTTTGAGTTTTTATACATAGGACTTTCAGATTTTGTCTCAAAAAACTTTTTGATATGACAAAGTAACACATCAAATTTCAAAAAAATTTGGTCTGACAGTTTTTGCACAATTTTGCAATCCAGATGTTAAAAAAAGGCTCCAGATACTTGAAAATTTAATCACATATAAAAGAACACTCAAACTTGCAATTGCATTTAAAAAAATTTAAATCTGTTAACTAGGAGTGCAATAATAAACTTAATAAAGATGGTTTATTTTAAAAAATAAGTTTCAGTTGGTTAATTATTTCCGGAGATATAACTGGATCAAAGTTGACTGCTGTTAAACGAAACTAAAAATGTGGTAGGGCTGTTTTTTTTTTTTTTGACAAATGCCTTCATCTTTCAGAGTATTTTCCAGGGAGTGTAAATTTTCCGCTCTTGCTCTCATGTGCAACCTAGATAAAATTTTCATTAAAAAAAGCATGTGCATGGTGGTAGAGGTAGCTAAACACTTGGGTGCTCTGGCCGAGTCAAATTGAATTCAAAGGTTCAAAATATCGATCTGCTCTCAAAATGCAATTATTTCAGCTTCTAGTGGATAAATTTTCTTTTCTTTTTTAAAGAAGCGTTCAAGTATTTTTAAGTAGTGCTTTTTAAAATGAATGTAGATAGATAAAACTTTGTGATAATATTCAATTTGTTTAAAAGTAAAAAATGCTAGTATTTGAAAAATTCCTTAGGCTCTTTTAGTTACACAAATTTAAATTTTTCAAAATGTATTTGAAAGTTTAAGTGCTCTTTTATTTGTGGTTAAATTTCCAAGTATCTGGAGACTTTATTTCAGGCTACACAATTTGGAAAAATCCCAATTTTTTTTTTTTTTTAATTTGGGTTGCAAAATTATTGTGCAAAAACTCTCAGAATGATTTTTTTTTTAAATTTGACATGTTGATTTATCATATTAAAAAGTTCAGCGAGACAAAATCTGAAGGTCCTATTATAAGTACTCGAAAAAAATTCCCAAAAATTCTTGTTTCTTTTTTTTTTTTTGACAGTTATTGTTATTTTTTCATCGGTAATAACGTATTTTTCGATTTGCAACCAATGATATTGTGCGTAAAATTAGATAATAAAAATTTTTTCTTTCTTAATCTTTTCTCTAAAATGAACACTTATCGAGTTATGTAGGGAAGTAGGAGGAGAAAATGAATATTTTTATAGTTTTCTTTTTTTTTTTGCATTTGTTAGATAAAAATTTAAGCTTATCTTTTTCAGCTGGTACATAATGAAATAATCATTTCTGATGATATTCCAGAAGTATTAAAGCAAAAATTAGCAATCATATAAATAAAGTCCAAATATGCCCAATTTAAAACAGATACTGCCTGGACTTCTAGTGGAGATGTGAGAAACTTAAGAGAATTACTTCAGTAGTATACTATAGCATCTTCTCTTTTCTTTTCATGCACTTATCGAACACCTATCATAGCTCACAATCACTTACTTCCTCACATACATTTTCTTAATGGTTTCTTCAATCATCGTTATTTCCTCACTGCCAGTTCTGATCTTGAGATTCTGTTTTACTTCTTCCTATCCTGAAATACTTCTTCAATCCAGTCAAAATTTAGTAACTACAACAATTTAGTATTTAATAAAAAAAAAAGTCTAGATTGAAGATATGTTAAGGATTGAAGGATATCTCACTCAAGTCAGTTATTTCAGTAGATTTGATTGCTTGTTGATTGATAGCAAAGATTTAAATAATTTTCCTGTCTTTGTCTGACAGTTTTTTTTTTCAAACACTCCATAGAGTTTTTAAATATTAATGACTTAATTGTGCAAATAGTTAAAGAGTACAATTTGTAATAAGATCAAAATGTTAAAAAAACTTTAGATCCAATTTGACCTCCTTGGCCAAATTATATTTTTATCATCAGAACTATACTTTATTTTTGAGTATAATTGATAAAACGTTAGATGCAATTGGATTTTCAATCTTGAAAACTAATCTTAAAAAAAATGTATGTTTTAAAGATGGATCCTGTTCAGTCCTTTCTTTTTTAGAGCGTTAATATTTTATTGTTTGAAGTAATTATTTATTTCAGTTAGTCATCCCAGTTTGATACAGTGCCTTATTAAGACTAAAAAAAAGTAGGGAGACTGCAATATCTCCTTATCCAAAGAGTTGAAAATCAGGCTGAACCTAGGATGTAAATATGTAGTCTGGAAATAAGAATAAAATGTATGTATATACATCTGGAAATTTTTTTAAACTTATTTTGTGTGTTTCTTAAGAGATTCCTAAAATGTTGCCAACATTTACAAAAGCTATGATACCCAAATTTTTGCCGATCACTATACATTCCCTTTATTGCTATAGTGCTGCACCTACAGTAAAGCTATAGCTGAGAAAATATTAATTTATGTTTCTTAATTGTTTTTTTATTTTATGTTTGTTTAATATTTGTATGTTTATTTTTTTTTCCAGTTTCTTATTCAAGTGAGAGATAGTACCTTCCATTTGTTGGGTGTGTTTTTAACTTTATGCATTACAAGTATTAATTGTTTGTTTTAAACAGTCTATCTTATTAAGACTTGTTTAACATGCCCAACTTTGTTATGTTTGAGAACAGAAAATTTTATATTATTTATTTGAAAATATATTATATTGACATTTTTTATTTGTTAAAAGAATACTTATTAGAAATTTTTGTTGTATTTTGTATTTTTTTCTTTCTTTTGCCTTTTCATTTATTTTACGTCCTTTACATTATCTCTGTTATAATTTTATTGTGAAGTGCAATAATTAAAATCATTTTACATTTAATTAAATGTGTGTTTTATTTTGTTCCTTACTCTTTCATTTAGTGTTATTTATCAATTCGTTTTAGACCGTTTCATATGTATATTCTCACGTACAAATTATGGTAAAACCGTAAACATTGTATGTTTTAAATATACATACATGAATTCACATTTACACAATGTTCAGTTTTTTTAATTTATTGTTTAAAATAATATTTGCATTTTACCGCATCTTGTATTAAATTTATTGTCTGTTAATCATAAAAAGAAGTACAATTAATTAACATGTTAAATTTATTTCAGTCAAATTAATGATGATGAGTGTTCTATTTTTATTAATTTCTTTATTGTAATTTAACGACTGTAAGAATAAATTTATTGTTCGTAAATGGATTTTTTTTCATACATAAGTTAAGTCTTTTTATACTAAAATAAAAAAGTAGATACAATATACCTATGAATTTTATATTTTTTATTTTAATTCAGTAGTATTCATATGGCACAGTACAGATAAAGTTTTAGTACTGATGTTATGTAATTTTTCTCATAATCAGTTAAGGGAAGAAAAATCCAGACCTTAGGATTTCATGTCAAACTTTACCCAAAGGGCGGCTAAATGTTTTTCAAAACTTAATGCCCCTATGGATAACCAACATAATTTTGGTCTTTTTCAAACTTCTATAAAGGGATAGAACAAGAATCTTATTTTTTTTTGTGATTTCATGCTTGCACAGATGCTGTACCTCAAGGTTTTATTCAGAACAAAATAATTTTTTTTACATAATTCTTCACTTATTAACATATTGACCATTGTATTAATAAAAAGTAATATTATATAAAAAATATGAACCACCAAAACACTCTAATTAGATTAGTTAAACTTCTATTATTGCATTAAAAAGTATTCAATTATTATTTTTTCAAAATTGTTATCTTTTTATAACAATTTTTAAGTACTGTGTAGCAAATGTTTATAATAAATTTCAAAAAATGTTTTAAACAAATTATAAAATTCAATACCAATTGAAGATGTGGGATGCTATGAAAATCTGTTATTGGATATTAATATTGTAAGTTTAATTTATGTAATTACTGTGTTTTTGTGCTTTATATTTCATATAATATTAAATTATTTTATGATATATATATATATACTTTATGTGCTAGTTATTTTTCCGTTTATTTAGTAGCATAGCTTTTCTGGGAAAATTATCCAGTTATTTGTTGGCCTTTTTCAGTTGAATCTTATTGTGATTACATTTACAATGAAAATAAAAATTAAGAGTATGAATCAAATCCCAAGATTCAGGAAAAATTTCTTATTCTTTAGACAAAGGAAATTTTTAACTTATACTAAACATACCTGTGGTCTTAATACTACTGAAATGTTAAGGGATTATAATAATATTACATCTGATAGGTTTGATAACCAAAGAGTTGTAGATGATATACTACAGCTACTTTACATGTGTCATAGTCATAAGAAAGACTGGGAGAGATATCTTGAAGCAATTAATAAATGTACTCTTTTTCTATGGATTTTAATACACTTCTCTCTTAAGAAATAGAAATCACACTTTTCATAAAAAAAACTTAATTTTTAACACAAAGTCACTGCTTTTATGTATGAGTATGTGAATAAAAATGTGTGAAAAAAGTAGAAAAATCTTTCCTACACAGGTAACAAACTCTCATATATAGTAGTAGAGCTAAAACTATATATAAATCCTCTATTCTGGAGTACATAATAAATTATATAGTTCACATCATATTTTTTTTTTTTTTAAATAAAAAACTTATGAAATAATAAACGTTAAATATAAAAAAATAATTCAGAAAGTGTTAATGAAAACATATTTTGAGCACAATTTATGTACACATTGAATAGAATGCAAATAAATTGTGTTATTAAATAATTAGTATTATTTAAAAATTCATCAACAGAGTAATGGTGTTTCATTAAAAGAAAAACTATTTTAAGTAAATTCATGGGAAGATTTAAAAAAAATGTATTGGCGATTTATTAAAAATGGCAATGGAAGCATAATAACCTTCTTTCTTTTAAACTGAAGTATTGTATGAAAACATTCTGTTGTCTGGTTTGGTAAAGGTGGATATTGTTATTTTTTTAAGAATACTTTGTTTTCTTTTTAGCAAAGATTGCACATTTATAGATAAATACAATGAGAACTTAAAATATTTTAATTATTTAAATTTAGGTCTACATGATTCATACTTACAGACGCCATATATTGATGTAAAAACTAATTTTTGTATCTTAAAAATTTTTTCTGACTTTTTGACAGAGCCCCAAGAGATGATATTATACTTTATGAGAATATATATAAGAATAATGAATATTTATAAAGAAGACAACTTACTCTTTTATTAAAATGCTTCAGAGCAAAAGAGTATGGCTTGATTTTGTTGAAAATGAAATTAATTTGATCATCCCACAAGTATTTTTCATCTAATATTCATAGTTAACATTATTTCTGAACTTTTTGTTTGTAAAATAGTATGCTTTTGGCTATGAAATAATGAAGGCTGTGTAAACAATGTGAAATGAGTATTCTAGTTGCATTAATGATTTAGAGATCACCAATATTATAAATTAGGAGAATTTCAATGATGGTACAAAAGAAAAATTTAAGTGACATTATTATATTACTTGTGTTAAAGCTTTGCTTTGTCAATGTTTAAAGAAATATTTATTAAAAAACAAACTACAAAAAACTTTTGCTGACTATATTTCTACAACTTTATTTAATTCATATGCTTAGCATAATTAATATTACAATAACTTTTTTCAGTTTTATATTATTATTTATGGTGTATAATGTATTCATATGTATGTTAAATTCTTTAAGGACATAATTGGTCACAGGTAATCATGTAGTGTTGCACGTTCACTCCAAAAAAAAAACATAGTCATATTCAAGAATGACAAGTGTACCATATCAGGCTTACTAAGGCGAAATTAAGAATAAAGTACTGAAGTGGTTGCTTTCCTTGCTGAGCCAAATATATGGTTGCATATCGATTCACCAAGCACATAAAAATGCAGATCCTATTCAGTAATATAAAATATTGAGTACCTTCATTCTATTCACCACAGGGACTGTTTATATGATGAACACCATTATTTTCAATTAAAGTGATTTCGCTAGCTCTTCTTGTACCTGAGGCGCTTTACATGCATCATATATGTAAGAAAGATGACAGGTAATGTATTAATATGTCATTAAAAATATCTCTGTTTATCCGCTTCTTTTATTTGCTGTAAAAGAACAAGCTTCTCATACCAGGCTTACTTAGGAGAAAAATAAGGAGTGAGGTTGTTTCCAATTGTCATTGTCACTGTGACAAATATATAGGATTGCATATTGGGATACCAAGCCCATAGAAAATCAGGTGATTTTAAATACTATATGTAGGGGTCCAAAAAAAATGTATTCACTGTAATTAAATAATATCTAAACAAAAAGACTTAAACTCTTTAATCTAATGTGGTAGTGTAGTGTAACATATTAAATTTGTTGTGGTAGGCAGAGCTGGCAATTAATGTTGTGCATGCACAGGTGGTTGGTGGTGGAATAAGCCAGTCATATTAACCAGTGTAACAAAACACAGTCAAGTAGCAACAGTGGCTGAGGTCTGCTTATCGTTTGTTGAACACAAGACTGTACCGAAATGATACTGGAAGTATGAGAATATTCATGAGGTACAATGGCAGTGGAGAGAATGTTTGGAACACTACCACCAACATATTGAACAACTGCCTGCATTTGTGATAAGGAAAAGATCCAGCCGACCATGAATAGCTACAAGTCTAGCATCAGTGCTGTGGTGTTGGAACATTTTACCTGATCACCACAAAAATCAAAGAGCGCACAAAAGTAGGATGAGCCGATCAAGTATAAGACACATTCTGAAGAGTGAAAAGTGTACATTCCATGACTGCTGCACATGATAAATGAGGATGACCCAGATCAAAGAATAGAAAACTGAACTTTTTAGCACATGGTTTGTGAGGAGGAGGAATTTGGAGAGAAGTTTGTGTGGACTGACGAGGCGCAATTCAAAGTTAAACTATAAACTGCCACAATTCTGTCTACTAAGCTCCTGAAAATCATCATGCTTATGTGGACAGGGCAGTGAATCTACTGGGAGTTGGTGTGGTGTGTTCTATCACACCAACGACTTGCGTGTTTTGATAGGCCTTCTATTTTGAGGGTACTGTAACTGGTGAGGCGTATCTTGATATGCTTCAGGCAACAATTTTGCCTGCCATGCAAAACCTGTATGGTGATGAAGCTTTTTACAACCAACAAGACAGAGTCTGTCCCTTTGCCATCAAGATGTCAGGTTGTAACTCGATAAAACTCTACCTGGACAGTAGGTGGTTTGAAGATGTGCTGTTGAGTACCCATCTCAGTCTTCTAATTTGACACTTCTGGGGGACTATCAAGAATGACATGTATCAACAAAAACCAACAACAATCAACGACTACATGAAAAAATCATAGTCATGTGTTGCCATTACTCAATATATACTAACAGCCATAGTTTGGTATGTAGTTTAATGGTTGTTGTGTTGAAGCTACTGATGGTCATTTTGAACACATACCATAAACCTTTCTCAGTGCCAAAAATTTTCGTGTCAAGTCAAATTTATCACAAGATATGGACTAGTAAACAGTGAGTACATTTTTTGGACCCCTCTGTATAAATGATACCTTCATTCTGGTTACCTCAAGGAATGACTGTATGGTGAGCATCATTACTGTCAGAGAAAATAATTCTAACTTTGTGCTTATTGTACCTTGGATGCTTTCTGCATCACATTCATAGGAAAGACTAGGTAGTGTAAAAGAAAATACTAATATACCCCTTAATGAAAAAATGTATTGACATAACAGAAGAAACAACTAACAAAAAAGTACAATATATTAATTAATCTATTTCTAAGAAAAGCATTACAGAATGTCAGGATGTATTTATATGAATTATAGAATAGTTAATATAATATAAGGCTATTGAAATTGCACATAAAAAACCAGGTGTAGTAGGGAAGCCTAAAAAAAGAGAGAAATATAATTAAACAGTTTTCTTTCATAAATTTTATTGCAAGTTTTATTTTTTTGCACTTATAGGATAGCAAAAGTATGATTTATTATTAAACTGTTACAAGAGAGAAAAAAGAGTAAAATTATAATTAAAATTTTTCTTTTATAAATACATGTATAAATCAATAATATTTGTAGGTAAATTATTATTATTTTTTTTTTAGTTTATTCTGTTTTTGATTTTGTATTATAGTTATAATTGTTCATTTCCAATCAGATAAACACAAAATCAAAAATGATATGTTATCACTACAGACTAAATATAATAACAGTAATTGGATGGTGAAGCAACAAAGAACCATTCCACAAAAATTGAGTTTTTGCACCCTGCAGTATGTGATAGATGTTTTTCTATTTTAACTAAAAATATGATTGAAACCAACCAACATTATAGAATTGTTTTGCAAAATAAAACCGATCTGACTGACCCAGCTGAATTTCAGAGGTCACAGGCTATGATATGTAATTCAAGTTCTTAATGCAACAAAGAACCAATCCACTTTCTAGTTCTTTGAAGTTTTTGGTTAATGTGAAAGTGTGGTTTCTTTTTCCCCCAATTCTTGATGTGTTTTTTTATGATAATAAAAGTATGTATTTTTTATCATATATTTATTTAATTATAAATTGCTTTTTATCAAATAATGATTAATTTTTATTGAACATAAAAATTAGACAATATGTAATATGGGAATTTCTCTTGTTGAATTCCTAAAACATTTTGTACTATTTTTTCTTTGTAGACTTGTGGGCTTCATTAAATCTTATTTCAGAATCGTCTAGATCATCTGCAGCAGCTACTTTTTAGGGATAATCTGATTCCATCAATAGTACATAAGTTGCTACTGGTCTCCACTCTGCTGCCATATGCTTATGCAGGCTCCTGTTTCTTAGTTTTCTTGCATTATGCATCTTTCAGGCTACCCAGCATTAACATAATAAAATAAAGTAAGTTCTTACATCCATTACTGCTTTTCATTAACAGTAGTAAAATCTGTTATATTCAGTAAAATTGAAAAAAAATTCCACAGTATCTTTATTAAATGGAACCATGAAATTTGCTTGTAAAATTTACAAGTTGTAAAAAAATATGTTAAAAGAAGAAAACTTAAAAAAAGACAAGCAGAACTATTTGGTAAGAAAACTTATATGAAAACATTATCAAATGGAAAGAAATTTTGGCTTTTTTCCCCTTAAAATGACTAAAAAATTCCCAAAATCCCCCACAAAATTAATTAAATAATAAGAATGTTATACTTACAAATGAACAGAATTAAGAAATTTAAAAAGCCGGCCTCCATGGCGTGAGTGGTAGCGTCTCGGCCTTTCATCCAGAGGTCCCGGGTTCGAATCCCGGTCAGGCATGGCATTTTCATACACGCTACACATCATTCATTTCATCATCTGATGTAATACTTGACTGTGATTCCGGAGGTTAAAAAAAAAGAAATTTAAAAAAGAAGCACAGTTTATTTATTGTGAAAGATATTAATATTTTCTATTAATATCTATTTTAAGACAAATTTTTAAATAAAATATTTTCATGATAATTCTTAGAATTGTGTTAATTACTTGAATTTTTGTGAAAAATCTCTTATTTACATAAAATAGTTAATTGCCTGGTTCAGACTTTATACAGAAGAAATGGGAATTAAATATTACTTCATTATCTTCTGTTGTAAACTTATTTCAAAATGATTATCTTCTTCACTTCTAATGATGTTGTACAAAACAATAAAACATTAAAAAATCTGGTATCAAAAGGCAAGCTTTACCTGCAAATAGTGTAATATGGGAATGTTTCTTGTTGAATTCCTAAAAAATTTTCTACTATTTTTTTTGTAGACTTGTGGGCTTCATTAAATCTTATTTCAGAATTGTTTACATCAAATGTAGCAGCTACTTTTTAGGAATAACCTGATTCCATCAATAGTACACAACTTGCTACTGGTCTCCACTCTGCTGCCATATTACTTATGCAGGCTCATGTTTCTTAGTTTTCTTGCATCATGCATGTTTCAGGCCACCCAGCAATAACATAATAAAATAAATAATCCAATCCACAGACTACTACCATAGAGTTTATTATTGAATGATTTCCATGGCCATATACACATTGATATTAATTATTTTGAGAACCTATTTTAATAAGATTCCATCAATAACTCCAGTAACAAGCAGCATGTGAGAAATATTATAAAACTTCCTCATAATGTCTACTGAATTCACTGGTTGATCTATCACCTGTGAAAATTTTATATCATTTATTGCAAGTCATCAATCACACACTAGATTTTGCTATTCTATACATGTCGGCTACAGAATGTGCTGTTCACCTCTTTGAAAACCATGATGCTCTTCAAAATGAAGAGCAATACACGACCCCAATTTTGTAGATAGAGCTTTGTTTTTGACAGTAGAATGATGCAGTCTAAAAAACCTACATAATTAAGTAATGATTCTAGTTTAATGGAATCTTAATTAATATTCTCTTGATTTCAGTTGTCATTGACTTTATCTAACAATAATTCAATAATCTTTTTATTTAAGAAAATCAAAACACTAAACCATTGTAATAACTTTTTAACCTACCTTTGATGAGCTACAAACTTGTATATTTTGGTTACAAGGAGTAATTATCTACAATCTTGTAATTAGTAATTTTTTGGCTGTTTGACAGTTATAAAAAGTGCATGTACCTATAAAATTTTACTATGATATACAGATTTTCATTTGAACTTTTTCAGGAACATAATTCTGTTTCATTTGTTTTGAAAAATTACCTGTAACTTATATCTTATATTTTTATGGAATAGGCCCATGATGTTCCATAAATAATAATGGTAAAATTATTAGTTTTACTTTTTTATTACATAAATTTGCTGATGAAAGAAAATTGCTACATTGAACAGTGATTTTCAATAGATTTAAAATTGTTTCATATTATACTCAATAATAATGATAAAAAAATGCTTAAGTTTACGGTTTTAGTTATGGTTAATATTACAATATTGTTTTTTATTTATTTACCCAGCTTTATGAAAATCAATTTTATTTATTTTTTTTTTTTTATGATATTATAATTTTGAAGATCATTATATTTTTTATAAAAGAAAAAAAACAAAAAATGATTCTCGGCGTTCGTTGAATGGCCAACTGATGCGAATGAAGGCCACACATAAATAGACTGGACAATCCAGATATGATTCATTATCAAAGGAATGAAATACCGTACTCGATTTAGAAAGAAAAAATACTTCTTATAAAAGAAGGGAATAATACCAGTAAAAGGTAAATTATTTATTTATTAAAGGGAAATTCTTTCTTAGTTCCAGGGCCGATAGAAACATTGGTACCACTGTGTCAGTGCAGTGTCGGAATTGTGGTTGTTCGTATGTTTGTGAAATTCTTCCGTGTGTTTTTTTTTATTATTAATATATAGATAATTTTTTTTTAATTTAATGTTTTATCGAATAATTATCAGTGTGTTTTAAATTTTAAACGATTATAATATATTTTATGTTTTGTCGATAATTTTATATTATTTAATTAACATTGCCAGACGTTATCTGGCGACATGTGTTGTGTGATTTTGCAACCTGTATGAAGTCTCTTCTTAACGTTCTTGTGAATTGGATTTATATTATTGTCAGGAATACCGATGATCAAAGAAACAGGAAGGATTAATTAATTGTGACCAATCATGGAATTATAAGGTTTGTTATTTATTATTTCATTCATTTAATATACTGTTCAAAAAAGTGTTTATTTGTTTAATCTTTGTAGCAGATTAACACTAGTTGGATTTGACAGAGGGTGCAGTTTGCTGTCGATTGATTTGTTTACGTAACGTATTCGTTATTTAATAGATTATTATCAATATTATTTCCAGATATTAATTTAGTTAAAGAATATTCTAATTCGTTTCAAAGAAAACATAGAAACGAAGAAAATTTATGAGGGATGTTCCATTCTTACTTGAATCATATTTTAAATCATGTTATTTAATTAATATATTTATTTATATACAGTTTTCTTAATTTAGTACATTTTAGAAAAAAAATTTCTTAATGTAATTATCAAATATATAATATTACGATTGTTTTTTATTTCATATAAAAATAAAATGATACTCCTTATTTGTTTTTAATGCAATTTCATTAATCATTTTCATATATATTGCAAATTCCATGTAATTTTTATTGTTTCACACTTTAGTTCATAGATAGATTTGTTATCTGTTATGTTAAAATTATATATATGTATATACCTAACCGTAATTTTATTACTGTGAATAGTTTGTAATAAAACTTTATTTTATTTACAAAACAAACAAACAGAAGACAACATTAAGTTATATTTAATTTATTTTTAAATAGGCCTTAATAAAAAAAATTATTTTTTTGATAATTAAGTTTTGAAATATGATATTTTTAAAATTTTTACGACTAAGTAGGTAGTAGTCGGACATCGATCGTTATTCCTAATACAAAATAGTTTTATAAGTTTCATTCGTACTTATGTTTTTAATTAACGTTTTTATTAAACTTTCACTGTTTAATTTTCTTAAAAATTTGGTAAACAATTTAATTTGATATTGAACGTATATATTATAAACATTTATCCTATAAATTTGGATGTAGGTTACGCTCAATATATATATATATATATATATGTAATGCAATTGCATCAGGTTATTGAAAAACAGCTGTTGTATTAAATAAATTGGGTAGCAACCAGTTCCTTTCCTTTCTCTTAGAACCACATATTATAAAAATAATAATAAAAAACCTTAATTTTTGTTGATTGTTTATGTTATTTCGAATCGTGTAGATAATAGCTTATACTTGTGTTTATGTTTATGTACTTTGTTAAAATTAATAATTACTCAGTTAATATTATTAAAAAAAAAAAAAACAATATTCATTTATATCAAACTACACAACAGAATTGTTGTAGTGTCTCAAAACAATACTTCGGCATATTATCTTCTTTTGCCATTTTGCTTTCTCGTGTAGATAGCGCTATAGGTCTAGAAGGGAAATTATTGTAGTCGGTTGAATTTGGGCTTATGCTGTTTTCACCGGATCATGATGTTTTGGTACCTAAGGAACCAAAAAGACCGGATGGAAATTTTCCGATTATTAATGTACGTCTGAAATCTCTGAATCGCCTTATATCTCCAGAACTACTAGATCGATTTTGACCAAACATGGTAACATCACTTATATATATTGATGCATTTAAATTTTCAACTTAAAAGGTAAAGGGGTGAGGCTGAAGCGTAAGGTCATCCTCAGTATTCTGAGATTTCGCCTGATTAAGGATATATTTTTCTTAGGCACATTTGTTAACAATTAAAAAATAACCGTATCTGCAAAAAGATTTTTTTTTTGCAAAATCGTACTCTCGCTCAAAAAAAAAAACGCTCTAAACTATTGCTATGTTGTGATGTCACAGGTGAGCGGTAGAATTAAATAAATGAATAATATTTAAAGGGTAAAAAAAGTAACTCGATCTGGCTGGCTCTCAAACTCGATCGCCCGGTTGAGTCAGTACCTGATGCGTTAAGTCTCGCGGACACTAGTCTGCCGATCGTACTAGCGAAATTTGTTCGCGCTTCCCCGCTGCGGTTATATAGTTTAAGGGCTACGTGTAGGTCGACCTAAGCCTACGGCGAGGATGATTGCTGCAGAGGTATCTTACTCTGATGCCGACCACGGCATTTGCATCGTGGGCATCCCGACCGAGGCCTGGCTGATGACTGAGATATGTAATCAGCACGAAGGTCAATAAGACGACTTTCGGTAAAGCCCCTCAGGGGTAGTAACAAGAGGGGTGGTGTGGCGACCGGAATTGTCATTTGGTGGGTGTCTTCTCCTACGGGGGTTGGGATGCTAGTACCGCTGTACACGCGCGAATCAAATACGTTAATGCTAGCGCGTTTTAATTAGAATCATTAAACTAAATAACGAAAAACTATTACATTTAAATAAAATTATAAATATTTTAAATTAAGCCGTGCATCAGAAACAACCGCACAGTTGTAGAAACTGCGACTAAAGCTGCGTTCCGGGAAAGTCCTACATATGTTGTGTTGTCAGGTTTTTTTAATAATTTTAAAATCTGGGTACAAATTTATTTAAAATACAATTAAAAGATTTTAATAATAGATTTTAATAATTTTAATAATACAAATTAAAAAATTCTTCTTTTGGGCTCGATGATATTGTCACAAGCTTGAAGCTTGTGCGTGGGATATGAAAATGGGAATATTGTAGCGTATGAAAAATGTCTAGCGTGACCGGAATTCTAACCCGGGACCTCCCGATGAAAGACCGAGACGCTACCACTCCGCTACGGAGATTGGCACTTATGTACGTAAATAAGTGCTCAAATAAATGCCATTAATGCCTTCTGAATTATTTTTTAATTTTTCCTAATGTGTACGTTGCAGTATGTTCAAATAGTGAACAATAAGCAATACCCCCTCGGGCTTATTGATTCGAGGATGACTTGTAAGTAACGTTTAGTTGTGTAGACTCAGGCCGACCATTCCTTAGACGAGTGGTTATTGAACTCCAACCACCAAAGTACATCGGCAACTACTGTTTAGTATTCAAATAGGTGCAAAACCAATTAACTTTTACTAGGATTTGAACCTCAGAACCTTTGATTTCGAAAATCAGCTTGATTTGCGGCGATTAATTAACTATTAGACCAGCCCGGTGGAAAGTTCTGAATTACTTTTTATACTTTTTTTTTTTTAACCGGTGGTAAAGGAATGCCATTTACGCACGCCACTAAGGGTGTGTCGAACTCGGACCCAGGGCGCTATTCGCCGAGGGCTAGCTAAGAAGCTAACAGGTTCTGCCAAGATGAAGTTAGGCATATA